>JAHBCN010007245.1:0-44449 GCA_019359885.1 Listronotus oregonensis | reverse complement strand
GAAGCACATTTCGTGCTTTTTTAAAAATAAAACAATTCGAAACCGTTAACGAAGAATAAAAAAATATGGACAATAACATAATTGTCTTTTACTGGACTAAAAAGTTATAATGTCCTTATTGTCTCTAAAAGAACATAATTATTTAAGACTTGTGTGTCATATTTCTACATATTATGCGGGCTTTTTGGGTGTATTCATATAAAGGTTTTCTTTTTAATATTGCAAAATTTTTTACAGACGAACTCTTTGAGAAAATACGAAAAAAAATTATAAATGTGATTAAACCTGAACGCATGAAATTTGGGACAGATGTTTATGTTTTTAAAGGTTTCTTAGTACAATATTTGTAACTATCTGCTACCCTAAAAAGGGTTTTAATTTGCAACTTTTGAAGATTTTTTTAATATGTCTTTTTCTGGGGTTAGAAATTTGCAACTTAAGAAATGGTTGGTGAAAACTAAAATTGTGTCGTTTTCGATCAAAATAATAAATAAATAAATAAAATAAAATAAATATATGTTTGCAATACGAAGTTAGCATTACAAATAGACAGAATCAAACCATTGAGGAATAAAAATCTTAACCCTTTTTCAGGATAGTAAGAAATTACAAATATTGTTGTAAAACAGCCTTAGAAAATCAAAATCCCAAATTTTGTGCGCCTATTTTGATCCACATATATGAAATAAAAAAAGTTACTCTCTATAATGTTAAATGGGAAAACGGATCAAGTAAGACCTCATTTCACATGTCGTACAATCCCCTTTTTAACGACTTCCAAATTTTTTAATCAGTTGTTTTCTAGAAAATGCCTATTTAAAGTTTTTTACAAAATAAATATAAGAGAAAGGGGTGCTATCATAACAAAGCTATAAATCGGATTATTTTTAAAAAAAGCCCTAAATTTACTCAAAAACCAAGAGAAAATATTTTAAGAATGTTTGTAAGGTACATATTTGTGTTTTTTAATACTTTAGGATTAGGTAATTATGTAAAGTTTGGAATTAATTAATAATACTTGTTCTAAAAAGAAATATTAACTAGAAAAATTTATGCCTTTTTTATTGCCTACTTGGGACACCTTGTTGTGTTGCTACTTTGTTGCACTAAGGTATAATGTGTATTTTATGGCTGCAATTTGTATTTTTAATGGACACCTAAACTATGACCGCCAATAAAATGCCCGAACGAACATAAAAATAAAATGTGGTGCACAAATATGCAGTTGTTGCAGCGAATATGTTTACTCTAAAAAGTAATTGATGAGCTATAGAAGAAAACAAACTTTGTTCAGTAGTTAATTATTATTACCTTTTATTATGCACACTTGGTTCATTATGGTTATTTGTGTAAAATATTAACCTGCAGGAGTTTTATAAAAGGGCACATTTTATATTTTGATTTTTAGCGCCACCAAGTGTTAGGTGTCATCTAACGTTACTACAAAAAAGTTTGACATTGCTGACAATAACCTTCGTTAAAACGTTTGTGTTTTTTATGCGTGGTATGAGTTGTTTACATGCACTTAAAAATTGTATTTTAACGATAAACGGAATTTACTAATTAACCTTATCAAACAATAATTTATTACACGTTAAACATGGATTATCCAGACAAAAGGGAACGATTAAGCTATTTTTACTTTAAGCGATAAACCCCCATTATGCCCTCTGTAAAACGCTTGTATAACGAATTAAATATTAGTAACCCTTTGCCTAGAGTCAAAAGTCGTAGAGGTCATACAATGTTAGCTGTTGTGTCAGAAAACATTGATACAGTGCAAAAACCAGCAATGCAAGATCACCATATAAAGTATTAAATGAACAGTGAGGGGTGACAAATCATGGATTTATACGCATGAGTCAAAAACTAAACAGCAGTTGATTTTATGAGTATTTCAACATAATTAAATCCAACAAAAGGTCGTTTTTTGAAAAAACATAGGAACGTAAAACGGTCAGTTTTAATTGGCTTACAACCATTGGTTTACCCAAAGTCTTTTTTGAAATGGGGAAAACAAACAAGCGGCGTCGAATCATTCTTTTAAGACAATGCCAGCTGTAAGCATCTACTCTAACAACCGACTGTTTTAACACTGAAAAAACAAACTAGTGAGTAATTCGCCGTACAGACCTGATTTATCGTAAATGACCTTTGTTTTTCTCGAACGTCAAAATAAATGCGTGGACAACGATTGTTGTTGGCAGAAAAAGTCGTTAACGCATTCAAAAATTATATTTAATAAGTTAAAATTAAATTTAATAAGTTTAATAAGTGGTTAGGACGCATGTAAAGAGTGTAGATCGTAAAAAAATATTTTTGAAAAGTATAAAATCCCTTTTAATAAAATCTAACCTTTTTTTAATATAAGAGTCAAAATTTAAATAGTGCATTACACACACACATACACTTAGACACACACACACACCAAAAACTGTGCTACTGTTACCAAGATTATAATAATAATATTATATAATATGATGCTCTTTTCTTTTTATAAATTATACGTATATTTTACTTCCGAAATTTTACAAAAACGATATATATATTTTTTTCTTTTATAAACAGGCATTTTTGCGCACTGCAACGACAATATTAAAAAAACGTAATTTCCTTACAATCCATCGTCGAACTAAAGTGTCCTGTTTTAGTTTTTTTTTAGGGGGTAATCTAGTCTAAAAGCCTTAATTTCGAGCATCTTGGAAGGTCCATAAAAAATATATATTTTGGCATCATTTCTATTATTATTTATTTATATTTAGAAATTTACAAAAAATATATTCAATTAACTCATTGAAGTAGAGGGGAAATAGGGTCCATCTTGTCACGATTCTTTTCTGATCATTTGAAATTAAAAATGGTAGATTCTTTATCAGTAGAAATGTCATTACGGCAAAACCAGAAAACGAAAAAAAAAAATCTTGCCAAATGGCGATGTAGGGATATATAAAGAAAATTCATGCCAACTCACAACAACTTTAGCTAAAACTTTTAAAATAATTTAAATTGAAAAAAAAAGAAAATATTTTTGACTGTTTAAACCATTGAATATAAAAAAAAAACTATTTTTTATACTTTAAGACTAAAATACCCTCTTAACTGTTACCCATAATAAAATAACAATTTTATATAATATTATAATGCTCTTTTTTTATATAAATTGTACCTATTTCTTAATCAAAAAATTTAAAAAAAAAAGCGAAATGTTTGTTCTTTTGTAAAGACAGGCGTTTTTGCGCATTGCAACAACAATATGAAAAAAAGTACTTTGGTTTTAATACGTCGTTGGTCTATGGTATCCTTTTTTAGGTTTTTTTTTAACTGTGGCCTATATTATTATCACAACATTATATAATATAATGCTCTTTTCTTTTTTAAATGACACATTCCTTCTACTCCTAGAATTTTTCAATGCGAAATTTTTTCTTTGGTAAACAGGCATTTTTGCGTACTGCAGCAAGAATAATAAAAACATATTTTTCTTACAATCCGTCGTAAATCCAATAAGTCCTTTTTTCATTTTTAAACACTATTTTCTGTATTATTATAGCAATACTTCATAATAGAATGCAATGTATTTTTAGAAAATATACGTATCGTCTAATCCCCCAAATAAAAAAATATATATATTTTTTCTTTTGTAAACACGGGCGTTTTGTGCAATTCGACAATGGTATTAAAAAAGTATTCGACGTTAATCTAATTTGTCCTTTTTTAGTTTTTTTAACTGTTGCCAACATAATTATACCAACATAATATAATATGACGGTCTTTTCTTTTTAAAAATTACACGTATCTTCTACTCCTGAAATTTTTAAAAAGCGATATTTTTTTCTTTTGTAAACACAGGCATTTTTGCCCACTTAACCAGAAAATCTCTTATAGCCGCGCTCATAAAACAAAAAAGATCTTAGAAGGCTTAAAAATGTGTCATGTAGACAGCCATTACGCGGTTTAATGCTTTCTAAGTCCATTTATAATGTCGGCTTCGTTTAAGGGCGGAATTTTTTAATGTTTTAAGCATAATATTTCAGTATTCATGAAATATTCGTTTTTAAGTATTTATTCATGTTCGTTCTGTCTGGAAAATATCTATACAGTGTATCCCTAATTCCGCCCAAATTTATTGGTATCTCGTTTAGTAAACAAGTTAGAAAAATGTTAAAATGAGTAAAATTGTAAAGAGTTTAATGCTGATTTTGACTGTACTGCTAGACTTCTTTTTTTATTTGGTTCTAAGGATATTATCGTAAAAGTTAAATTCGTCCATTTTAATTTTTGCTTGTGATCTATCTGTTTTAATTTTGACTTGTTTAAGACTTTGACATTATCAGGACTTTTTTTAAGACGAACATTTCCCTACCAATTTTTTTTCTTCGATCGACTTTTGTTCCTCAGTTATTAACCGAAACATTTAATTTTTATAAATAATTAAACATGTAAAAAATATTTAAAAAACTAACAATACATTTGGCAACGCCCGCCCGAAGCCTCATCAGTGCGCTTCGTGTCGATTTCCCTTATAAAGGTATACCATAAATGTGTATTTTGCAAACAAAAGTAATAACATTTTATGCACTTTAAATAAGAACCTTTAATCCCTCCTTTTAGGGACTAGAGTGCCATATTTTATTTCTAAACGACTAAAAAAAATTAACCCCCTAGGGATTAAAAATAAATTGAATTCCTACAAATACGTGTCATTGAAAAATAAAAGGTAAATTGAATATTCAGGATGCAATTTTTTTTTATTAAATCTAAAAATATTAGAAAAATAAGACCTAAAATTTTTATAACTAAGTTTTTATCAATATTATAGTTAATATGTATATTAGTACAATTACTAAGGTTAATAACAGTGGATGGCTATCCAATGTTTTTTGATACTGTACAATTCTTTAAACAAACGTTGTTAATGCTTTTGTAGGCCCTTGGGAAGCACAAGAGGCACTACAACTTTAAACAAAGTACTTGAAAAAATCTGGTTCGAGACAGTTTTATTTTTAAAAAGTAAATTTTCTACACATTCTTCTGCAACCGCAGTGCTTTTTCACCCACATATCTTTTTAGTTAAACTATGTTCGCCCCCGAATCTGCTTACAAAGAGGCCGATGTCCATCGAAAGCAGTCACCAGTATACCTTGGAATCTGGTAACTTTAAAAATTTGGCGATTTTGGTGGGAAACTGACCAAAACTGTTTTTACCCATTGGCTAGGATTTGCATTTTCCATTCTGGTAAGCGACAAAAAATCTTGTGTGTTTTGTGTGTGGTCTTGAAGCAATATATTTTCTGATCAGTCCCAATACATCGGTGGAGTTTTTCTTTTTTTTTATTACAAACGACCGATCTTTTTGTTTTTTAGTGTTTCGAACGTTTACCAGCAAAGAGTCGCCATGATCCTCACCCTCATCGCAATCCAATTTACATAGCTCCTTACCCCAACATGCCCCTGAAACACCCATAATAAGCGCCGCCTGTAACAAAACAAGTTAAATTAGTCTATAGACTACTATGCAGCTGGGACAACAAGGAAACAAAATATTAAAAAACATTAGGTACTAATTTACCTCGTGTACCAGAAATTCTTTATCAGGTGCTGTTACTATGAATTCTTTTACTTGATCCAAATCCAGAACCTTTGATTTTTTCGGTTTATAGCCATCATTTTGCCTCTTTAAAAACGCAATTAGTTTGCACTGCTGACCAATTTTAACGTTAGTTTTTTTAAAAATTGTTGCTTTTAGCATTGGTCCACAGCTTTTAGCTTGTTCGATTTCTTCAAGAAGAAGGCCAGAAGCACCTTTTCTTCCGTAATGTTTTCAACATTGCGACTGGCGCACCAGTTTTTATATCCAGAAAAGATATTCAAAAAACTGCTTCTCGTTATTTTTTTTTATCTCTGTATTCATTATCACAAATGCTTAATTTTTTACAATTTCAGTTTGATAGCGTCAGATTTTGTTTAGTGTCATAGGAACACAGAAATTGGTTCAGGTGGTGTATAGATATCAACAATATAATAACCTTACACCTGACAGCCTGGCTTCTATCAATATATTAGAGTACCGTTAAATCGTTTTTTTAAGGATTTATTTTTTTATTTGATTATGTAATGGGCATAAAATAGTATATAAACCTCGGGACTAAAGCGTCTTTTAATCTCTTAGCGAATTGTAGCCCGACCGTAGGGACGTATATCAGTTAGTGTAGATGGTCATTCCTCCAGCTTCTACCAAATTAATGCTGGGGTGCCCCAGGGCTCAGTGCTGGCACCCACGCTGTTTCTTCTACACATTAACGATCTTCTCTCTTCCACAATCAATCCCATTCATAGTTTTGCTGACGATAGTACCCTCCACTCTAGTATTCAATTTCTTAAGCCACCGTGTAATTCTGATTTTGAAAACAAGCCCTGGTCAATGCAGATATCTCTCTCACAAGACCTCAAACGTATGTTCAGCAGAACAAAGAGTCGTTTAATCTAGTCGGCATTACTTTTGAGAATAACCTCAACTGGCACAAACACATCTCATCCATAGCTTCGGCAGCTTCAAAAAAGATTGGATTCCTCTTTCGAGCCAGGAAATATTTCTCTTCTTCCAATCTGTACACTCTGTATGTATCCCAAATCAGACCCTCTTTGGAATATTGTTCTCATGTCTGGGGAATGGCGTCCCCTAAAACACTTAGCATTCTGGACTCTATTCAAAAAAGAGCTGTTCGTCTTATTAATGATCCAACGCTCACAGAAAGGCTTCCTCTTCTTGCCCATCGTCGAGCTGTAGGGGATCTGTCGCTCTTCTATAGGTATTTTCACGGCTTCTGCTCCGAGGAATTGGCCAGTATTATTCCTTCTCTGGCAGCTCCAAACAGATCAATACGTAGTGCAACTTTTATGCATCCTTTTACAGTTCAGTTAGAGAGGCCCCGAACTTCCCGCTTTCTTCGTTCCTTTATTCCTAGAGTGTCAAGACTATGAAACCTGCTGCCCGCAGAAGTTTTTCCTTCTCCTCCCAATCTCCAAAAATTTAAGTCCCGTGTGAACAAACTCCCTCTCACCACACTGAAGACATCCACGGTACGTTAGTACTTAGGCATCAGTCTTCGTGGACTGCCCCAGATAAAAAAAAAAAAAAAGGCGGCTAATAACCTTTCGCCGCGGGGTTAAAAGTAACACTAGGTTTATGATATACTATTAAAACAATATTTTTGTATCTTGGTAAAAAGAAAGAATATTTCAATAAGACCAAACATGAGCATTAAAAAAGAAAGCAATTCGATAATATTAAGAGTTCGCTTACTAACAAAAATGTTTATTGTATCTCTTACAAACTTCTGTTTTGCTAACTGGTAATTCGTCTACTTAAATAAATCATTTTTTAAAGGAAAATTTGTTACCTAATATCTCGCAAAAGATACAAAAGAAAAAATTGAAAGTGGGCACATATGTAAAACTTAATGTGCGCATTAAAAACATTTTTATAAAACTTAAGTTTCGATTTAAAAAAATCATCCATTACGTCTTTTTATAAACCCGGGGCAAACCGTATAAATATTTCTAAAAATCCTAACTAATTAAGTTTATTAAATTATTCGAATTTAAAAACTCGCAGTTTATAAGTAAATAAGGAATAAAAAACAGTGGTATCGTACTAAGCTAGGTTATAACGGAGAAAAAAAAATGTTTTGGCTAGCAAAGTAATTTCATAAATGAAAACAATACTTTTCTTATTTTTACCCTAAAACTATTTTTTGTTTAGCCAATTATTTTAGATAGGAGAAAATAATTAATTAGGTAAAATAGGGTAATTTTTAAAGAAAGTTAAACCATCAGAAAAAGGTATGTAGGGTGGCCAGATGTCCATCAGGGCGATTTTGAAAGACAAAGAAAATCACTAAAAAGAAAGACATTTAAGAAAAGATGAAAGAACTGAAACAATTTTTGTTAAACATTTTTGCATTTATCCTTTGTTTTTTGGTTAATTTTTTTATGATTTTGAATGGGTTATTTAATTTTCATTCTTTTTAAACGATTACGCAAATCCCGAGACTAATAAGTATGTTTTTTAATGTTAAAACAAACAGACACCGATGCTTTTCGAAGGGGATGTTTTTAGTATAATTACTTTTTTAGATGCTTTGTATTTGAACTAAAGAAACCTTCATTATAAAATCAAAGGAAAAGGATACAAAGCAAAATTGGACTGTCAGTTTTGATATACAGCAGGAAACGTATTAAACAAACCAAGTATTTAATTAACATTTATGTTTTTTGTACTTTATGTTGGATGCCGAATTGAAAAGCTTGTTTATAAAGTAGAAATATCGTTAAAAATAATTAGAGTTTTATTGTTTTATCTGACATTCAAATTGGATTTTTTTGTTTTTAGAAAGGCAGAACATGGTAAAACAACATAAAAGAATTTTTTTTAATGATTGTTTATTAAAAATACACAGGATTTTATCGGATTTATTTAAAAAAAAATTAATACGTGGTATAAAGAGTAACTTTATACATATTTTATTCTTCAAAAATTAAGTTTATTTAAAACTGTCATATTATACGTCTATTATAGATCTAAATTTAGACGAATAAAGTGACCCATAACTCACTAGTAAGATAAAGTAGTGAGTTATAGATTTTATCTCACTAGTGAGTTATGAAGTTTACTGCCCAATGCCCTAAAATCAGTCCAATACATAATGCTTTCAACATTGCTTTATTACAAAAACTCATACAGTGAGGACATAAAGTCCGTCGCCCCCCCTTTAACTTTTGGACCGTTGAGTATATTGCGATGAAATTTGGCGCGGTGTTATATCAGACAATTTTCTATTTTTTAGTTGAAAATGACAACTTTACATGTCAAAATGACAGCTGGGCATGGTTTTGCATTATTTTCTTAAATGGGATAGTGGGTCATGGGACACCACATTTTGGGGGTTTTCTTCTGTTCAATTCAACATTCGATTTTGAAAACATTTGATTCATTTATTTTGAAATGGCCACCAGTTTTAAATTTGAACTTATTATTACGTATCTTCGGAAGGTAAGTAGGTATTTTTTATCTTCACATGCAATAATTAATTAGTTAGTGCTATGGTTACCTGATATTTGTCATTCTCAAACGTGTATGTCAAGTTGTTTCAAAACTTTCAAAAATATCATTGAATTGAAATGGCGCGTCCGTTAGAAGAAAAAATTGAAGCAGTTATCATCTTTGGCGAGGCTAATCGGAATTATCATAATGCAGTTCGCATCTTCAATGAACGCTTTCCCGGACGGCCAATATGCAGGAAATACTTTCAGAAGTTTATGTCAAAGTTTCAAGTATTAGGTACGGTAAAAGATGCCCCAAGATCTGGAAGGCCCAAAATTCCCGAAGATGTTATAGTGCAGGTCCTAGCTGAAATGGTAGTTTCTCCTCAGCAAAATA
Organism: Listronotus oregonensis; assembly: GCA_019359885.1. NCBI lineage: Eukaryota > Metazoa > Arthropoda > Insecta > Coleoptera > Curculionidae > Listronotus > Listronotus oregonensis. The sequence goes on along the minus strand of JAHBCN010007245.1, from coordinate 35,010 downwards.
CTAAGGACGTAGCTGACAAATGCAATATTTCACGTTCTTCCGTTAAGAAAATTTTAAAAAGTAATAAATTCCATCTCTTCAAGATGAGAATTGTCCACAAATTAACAGAAGATGATCCTGACAGGCGATTGCAGTTTTGCGAGATTATGGCACAAAAGATTGAAGAAAACTCCAATTATCTGTGGCATATTTGCTTCAGCGATGAAATTACCTTTTTTCTGAATGGAATAGTCAATACTTAAAATTGCTGGTATTGGAGTGATGAAAACCCCCATCTGTTTCGCGAAGGACATAGTCAATTTTCTTAAAAATTAGATGTTTGGGCGGGCATTTTGGGAGATTAAATTATAGGTCCCATATTTTTGGAAGGACATTTAAACGGCCCCATATATCTTCGAATGCTTCAAGACACCATTACTCCACTTACTGAAGATATTGTTGCTCAAAATCCATTTGAATTTCAATTAGAAATTACGTTTCAACAGAATGGCGCCCTGCCTCATTATTTCAGAGATGTTAGAAATTACCTTGATACAACCTATCCGAATAGGTGGATTGGTCGCTGAGGTCCGACAGAGTGGCCAGCTCGCTCACCGGACTTGACAACCCTTGATTATTTTCTATGGGGCTATGTCAAGTCTCAAGTTTATAAAACAGCTCCTGATTCTCTAGATCACCTTCGACAACGTATCATCGATGTGTGTGCAGGAATAACCCCTGTAACCCTTCATAATGTTAGGGAAGAATTCTCTAACAGGATGTTCTATTGTCAAGAGGTCCAAGGTGGAAATTTCCAACATCTTTTAAAGTAAATATTTGACATCTTTTTCTTTTTTCTCACTTTTTATTTTTCTATTAGTTCTAATTTGTTAACTTTTTTTAAATTTGTTTAACTAGTTATTAATTTAAAAAAAAAGTTATTAATTTAACCAATCAATTAGTTTAGTATTAGTTACTTACCTAAAATGTTTGTATGTTACCAGTAGGTACATTGTAAACTCAAAAAATAACCAAAAAATAAATTATTCGGTCGGTCGCCATTTCAAAATAAATGAATTAAATGTTTTTAACGCATGACATATAAGAAAATAATGCGAAACCATGCCCAGCTGTCATTTTGACATGTAAAGTAGTCGTTTTCAACCAAAAAAATAGAAAATTGTCTGATATAACACCGCGCCAAATTTCGTTGCAATATACCCAACAGTTCAAAAGTTAAAGGGGTGGTGACGGACTTTATGTCCTCACGGTATAAAACAGGCTCCAAAACAACATGGCAAACAAATTCAATATAACTATCAAAGCAACATTAGTTTTTGCTACTACTACACTATTCTTTTACTAAACTTATGTGCTACTGCTTATTGTTAATACTTATGTTTACAATGATTAGTTAAGATTAGCATCAGCACCGGTAACACTTTTTTCGGGAACATTTACAGAAATTATGGTTTTTCCTGCATTATCGACAGCTTGATATTGCTTACCCTTTTTTTTTTAATTTCGATTTTGTTCAAAATTAATTCTTCAATATAGGTTTCAGCCACGATGCATGATTTCTATCTACCATGGCGTTTGAGGGTTATGAGGTCCCCTCCTGCATTGGCCAGACAATCCCACAAAATTTGGTATTTTAAAAATTTTATTTATACCAACACACTAAGAAGTACACTTTCCTTTCTAATATTAAAAAAACTGTTGGTGGGTACATTTTTTGGTCGTAATTTTAAATACTACCTCACTAATTCAATAGGGTTTACCGTAAACCCTTCGTTTAAAATGGTAAAGCATCTTGTTTTATCGGTTTTTGTTTCAGGGATTCCATCAGCAACTTTGTCAATTCGTCGCATCGACAGGCACCAGAAATGCCTAAAATCGATAAATTATATAATTATATATTATGCAGAAACCCTTGATTACAAGAAACGTAAAAAAATATGAAAATATTCCAGGACCATAAAAAGATTAAAGCGTAAAAAGGCAACTATAATGAAAAACAAAATGCCTACCTTGGCTAAGGGAAAATATTTTTTAGAAGCTTGGCCTTCGTAGACGTATAATTTCTAAATTTTGATTTAAGGAACGCTACAATTTTTCTATATCTGAAGATATCGATGTTCTTATATATCTTAAGGGTTTTTTTTACCACGGAATATTTCGTCCATAATGACGAAGGAGCAAGTTTCTCACTTAAATATAAGAACTATGCCAGTAAAACTTCTTCGTTTACCAATTGAATGCCTCCAATTTTCATCCACACTTCTAATTCACCAAATTCCTTAATGTAAAACTGTCCTGATTTCTCTGAGATCAGGTTGGTTATTGCTCTATTAGCTTCTTCCCGATTTCCTTTATAAACTTTAGATTTTTCCATTCTAGAACTTTTTTAGTTCTTGACAAACATCTTTTTTTTAAATAAACAATCACCTTAGTTACAAAACCGCATCCTTCTTCGAAAAATTGCATTTTTGCAAGAAAAATCCACCTTTTATTTGCTATGTCACATAATCTGATAAATTATAAATATATTACAAGGATTTTTTTTATTTCGAGGATCTTTTCTATGTATCTTACTTCAAATTTATATTATAATAATATGACAGTTTTAGATAAAATATTGTATGGAACACGTGTATTATTACATATAAGTCACTTCAGAAAATTAGCCCTCGAGGACTAAACTTTTCTCGCGTGACTTATATGTATGATAACACACTAGTACCATAAATAGCTATAAATTAATAATTATAAATAATTAAGTCGATATCAAAAAAATATAAAAAAACAAATATTGTTAAAAAATATAGTTATAATATATGTAGATGTGGATTAACAAAGTAGAATTGGCTCATGACTGGCCCGAAAGTTAGGCATAATGTTGATTACCCATCAAGTGTCAGTTTTTCGGTGTCAACATTGGCATAACTAGCAGCACAGTGGCCATGTTTGATGTTTCTATTTTTGTTTTATTAGTCAGTCTTTGATGAATATTTTATTTTGCTGTTGTGTTCAGGGCAGGATTTTAAAATTTCCGAACCGTGGTTAAAATGGAAACATTTATTAATTTTTAAATTCTAATTTCATCTAAAAAACACAAAATTTACACATTATGAATTCCGTCACAAGATATCTACAGCAGATTTTCAATAAACATAAAAATTAACAACAAAAATGTACAAAAGGCATATTATGCCGATCACTGTATGACAAAAATTGTTTTTTTTTTCTACAAACGTCAGTAAAAGTTAAGATATCATTTGACACTGGTGTTGTAAGTGATTACTTTTAGCACTTTGGCTAAAAGTGATTTACTTTTAACACAGATAAGAAATTACCGAAACGTAATACGTAGATTAAAATAAATACTTATTTAATTAAAAATATAATTACTGAAAATACAATTAGAATAAGAAACTCATTGGTGGTTGTTACACAATTTGCTTTGGTAAGATATGTACCCGGACAGAAAGCAATGTCATCCACCAAAGTTTTGGAAAAAATTTGATCAGCAATTTTTTTTTCTCTTGTTGCAACTCTTCTCTATAACCCTCTGCTACTGTACTGGACTTCCATCCAGCGTGTTTCTTAATTGTAGTAAGATTAGAACCAGAGTCCGCCAACAAACTAGCTGAGGAACGTCGGAAGCAATGTCCAGTGTAAACATGGGAATCAGACGAATTGAGATATTTAGCCATTTGGGCGGGCATTTTACCGAATGTGTTGATTCCAACTGGAGTTATGGCACATTTATTCTTTAAGCACCTTATAAAAACTCTTAAATAATTAATGTTTACTGGACAAAGGGCTATGTACTTTTTATAATAGTTCATATACAAGGTACCATTAATTAAAAAGGTTCGTTGCACATTAGTTTTGGTGTCTGGTATATGCACAATTAGTGAAGGTTTCAAATCTTCGATGTTATTTAATGTCAAATTACACACTTTTTTTTAATGACAGGCCTCAAGTACACCAATAATTGCGGCTACTTTTTGCATAAGATATATTTCTTCCGGGGCTTCTGCGAGAAATTTGTCGATTTGTTCTCTTGTTAATATTTTAGACTTACAATTAGATATTCTTCACCCTTTCGCTTTAGAAAGGCAACTAGCTTGTAATGTCTGCTAACGTCCTGATTATTTATGTTCATCATTGCCTTTAACATGAAGTAATTTGCCCAGAGCGTAGACGATTTTCATATTTTGGACTTTTCTTTAAAATACGCAAGAAGCACTTTTTCACTGGCATTCTTGCCACTAACATTTTTCTGATCACACTATTTTAAAAAACGATTGTTTGTTAATTCGTATTGTTGCTTTAACTTACTAAGCAATAATTCAAAAGTAGCTTTATTGGCAGCTTCTCCGGGAAATATTCATTTTCTTGATCACTTTTTGATCGAACAAGAATTTGCGATTATTTGACATTACTTGTCAACAAAGACAAATTAACAAATTCGATTTAGTTTACCTTAGCAACTTATTTTATAGATAAATTATATGAAATTAGATTCTAAAAATAATCGGTAATGTCGAGGACAAAAAAATCATTAATTCGGACTTTTAATTGTGTTTGGAGCAAAAATAGTTTATGATATACGTGCTAAAAGTAATATTCTTTTGTTCGAAGCCAAACTTCCCCTCGCACAAGATAAAGTGTCACTATTAGCACTTACATCATAAATAACTATTTTTAAAAACACATTTAATACAATTTTTTTTGTACAAATTTTTTAAGCTTGTTTACCCCATATTTAATGTATGAGTTTCATAAAAAACAACATCAAACGTTTCCAAAATTAGAATTTCATTTAAAAACATTGCACCGGCTTTTTAAACATACGCGGCCAACGAGATACGAATTTTTATGTTTTAATAAACCGCCGAAAAGCATTTCTTTCACCAATATCATCCACCAAACATACTAAAAATGTTAAAATTCTCTACGTTCCGAAAATAAAACAAATTGAAAACCATAATGAGATCACTGCGATATGAATTTCAACCCCCCTTGGAAAACCGGAAAATCATTTTCCATTAACGTAAAGCTACAGCCGTAAAAATCGACGTAGTAAAAAGCTAGAAATATTTCTTTTTTTTTAAGAAAACGGTAAAATTATGAAAAATTGTTATACTAAATATATAAAGGTTTTTAACATCGTAAATAAAGTATTATTACTATGAAATTTCTTAACAGTTATCCCACTAAAATTACCTATGTTAGTAAAATAGGGGCAAAATTCCTATTACTCCAATCGTTAGAGGCAAAAATACCCCGCTACCTCTAACCGAGTCAAAGTTGATGAAATTTGGTACAGATGTAGTGTTTGGTACTCGGAAACTGAAAATAACAAAATCCTTGCTTAGGGGTGTCGGAAAGGGGGTGAAAACCAGCCCTAAACATGAAAATATTGTAACCTTTAAAAGCAGAAATAAGGAAAAGAACCTTATCCCCCTTGCAGTGGATTTTTCCAAGTGGGAAAAAAAGGAACAACATGTTATCCCCTGAGTTTTGACCAGGCTCGGCTAGTGAGGAGGGGGGGCCAATAGGGTACGGCCCCGCTTGTATTTCATATTTTGGAAATCTCGTTGAAATTCTTTGTTTTGTGGTGGCTAAATCTCGATTTTCGAGTTCATAAACCCTTTTGGGGAGGTTGATGGTCAATTGTTATTAACAATTTTATGTTGCAAATTGTCTTTGGGCTATAGCCCGATATAATAAGCAAAAAATTGTTTGTTTCTTCCGGCTTACAGCTTGTAGTAAACAATTAAAAATCATACATTGTTTCAACAAAAAAAAAAAAACCATGAAAATAATTCTTTATAGGTTTTTGCAGTCCTAAGCATAATTTTTATATAAATAAACTAATGTTAGGATTTTTAATTAGAAAAAATTAAAATAAATAGATTTGAAAAGTATTGTAAAGATTAATACCATTTTAAATAATTATTTACTTAAAAAAAAGGCATGGAGAAAACAACCCAAAACCCCTTCCTAAAAGTTTTGAACGCTGCTCCCCGAGCCACGCAGCGTTCAACAGGTATATTACATTTTAAGTTTTAATTGCAAACAAAAATTTTTTTTTTTTATCGAATTTTCTCAAAGCGTCCCTTAATTTTTTATTATTGTAATATACGTACTAAGAGCACTCTATAGCATTAGGCCAAATCCCCGACTCAAGGCCGTGTCGTCTCCTTTAGGTATACAATGCAAATTCCAACCCCCTTTATTTTCCTCCCAAGGCAGATAATCTCTTTACTTGTGGCTCTGTAAAAGTTTTTACCTCTGTATACTTTTTTTTCATTCCGTGACAACTTTAATGAGCGTGACAGTAATAATAGTAAAAATGTTTTTCGTAAACTCACCAGAGGGCTCAAGAAAGCTCCGCAAATGTGCTTTTTTTAATTTAACATTCCGTTGAAATAGTGTTCCAGGACATCTTGGGAAATCAAACATGGATTTTAAGCTGGGTCCTTGCTCTTTCCCGAAAAGTATAAGGGGAAACTTTCGAGACCACTCCGGCCGATATTCCGTGTCATTTTTTGTGATGATACGATTTCTCCAAATTTTGTTCCACCTCGAATTATTTGAATTTCTTGAGTATATTGAGAAATGTAGACATATTTTCCTAAAGATCTAACCCCCTTTAAAATAATACTGTTAACATGGTGCTTATAATGCGTACAATGCTCGAAATCTGTTTGTTAATTAACAGGATGAGAGGGTCAAAAAAAATTTACAAGTTGCAAAGCCCCATAACACAAAGAAAAAAATCCTATCTGCCAAAAAGTAGAAATAAGAAACACATAACCCGAAAAAATATCTGACCCTTAAGTTGCTATAATTTTCCACTACAAGTATTAAGATTGAAATTAAATAATTGACCAACTTACTGTTGCAATAAAATTATTTATTTATGTAAACGAATTTGGTAGTATAACTTAAAAAAGATGAAGGTTAAATTTGTTTTTCGTTTGGTAATTACTCCCACGAGATTTTTTTCGTTATAGAAAAATTTCAATTTTAGTACGAAAAACTGTCATAAATTTTTAAATAATCAATTTCCCGCTTTCGGAGTCTTTAGGGAGGGAAAATTTTTTCAAAACTTGGAACAAAAATATTTATGATGTGTAAATAGTCATTTTAACGTAAAATTTTTCGTTCTTTCGAATGTAAGGTTATTTTTAAAAAAAAACTATCCATTCATGAATAAAAATGCGTTCAAAAGTTTAGGGGTAGTTTTACCCTCTTTCGCACTTCTCAGCAAGGATTCGTTTATTTTTCGATTTTTTGCCCAAAATCTACTATATGCCAAATTTCATCAATTTTGGTCGGTTAGAGGAAAAAACCCCCTAACGACTGGGGTTATCGAAAAATCTGGAAATCTTAAACACTGAGATCTATATACAGGGGATTCATGAGGTAATGTTAATACTTCAGATCGTAGTCAGGACCCAAAAACAAACATAAAAGAAAATATACAAATATGGTTTCCCAAGGCCTTCTTTTCCCAAAACTGTTTTCACCCACAGAGCTTACATTGCTTAAAGTAAATGGTGGAATTTTTAAAAAAATTATAAAACCAAGCTTATGTTTGCCAAAAATAATTTAAGAACAATAATTTTTTAAAAATGAAATAATATTGTTTCATTATAATTTTTTTTTTTATTTGCTTTGCTATAAAAAATTAGATGCGTCGTAATTTTTTTAAACCAAATATCTAAAAAGGTTCTCATATCAACTTTTTAAAAGATCTTTTTTTTTTAAAAATTAAAGAAAATATTTAATTAACAAAAATGTAATACAGGGCCAAAATTTTGGGATTGTTTAAAATAGTAAAGACTTGGTTGCCCCCTAGAAGTAAGACCCCAAATAATTGGTTGAACCGCCATTCCAAAAACCCCTGGATAACAATTTTTACTTCAATATTTACATTATCATAGATTTTATTTTAAAAATAGAAAAATTGAATAAAAATTTTAACACCCTGTATTTTGAAAACAAAGGTCTTGCGGTACCTAAAGTATTGACATTTCCTCATGAATTACCCTGTATAATTAAGCTCAGATCTGCTTACAATTTTCCTCTTAATAAATTAGGTAATTGCCTCGAAAGTTGTCTCCTCTCCGATTTTGACCAAATTTGATATACGGAGGTTTTTGAGGCGTTGATTACGAATCTGAAAAAATAATTTTTCGCAATGTTTCGTTTTCGAGATATTTATCATCAAAGTTGAAAAACAAACTAACCTTATTTTCACTTTATTCCCCCTTCTTTTTGTACACAACTCTTGATTTTTACACTAAAGTGGCACACACTATTTTATAAACACCTTTTAAAACCTTGTATGGTTATTTATTTCACACCTTTTTTTCATTAAACTGCGAACTTTTAAGTTTAAAAGCAACAGCCATATTTGTAACAAAACCCCTAGTGTATACAAGGTTGCGGCCACGTTGGGGTATGTGAAAGTGGAGGTTTGCTTTTAAATGGAAACAAGGTGTAAAAAACAAGTTTTTAAGAGGTGTTTGTGAAATATTGTGTGCCAATTTAGTGTAAAATCAAGAATTTTGTGCAAAAAGAAGAAGGAATAGTGTAAATAAGGTTAGTTTGATTTTCAACTTTGATGATGAATATCTCTAAAACGAAACGTTGCCAAAAAATATTTTTTCAGATTCGTGATCAGCGCCCCAAAAAACCCTGGTCAAAATCGGAATGGAGGCAATTTTCGAGACAATTACCAAAAGTTTTTCTGGCTTACGGGCTTTTTACTCAATGCTCGGAGCAGTCATCGCTACAAAGAATAATTTGGATATAAGCAAGTTCGCACAGTTACAAGCACTCCTAAAACGAAAAAGCGAAATACATAAGCCGAAGAAAAGCAAGACATTGTCAAAAGGAGAAATTGCCCAGTTCCTTGCCACAGCCGATGATGGAAAATGTTTGCTTATTAAGGTAAGAATCCAGAGTTTTTAAATTTTCAAAAAATATCTGCAAAAAAGACGAGTTTAAAGTTGTAGTGACTTTTAGAGTCCTATAATTAAGTTTATTTTCCTTTGTTACAGGTTGGGTTAATCATTGGCATTGCTGGGGCTTGCGGAAAACAAGAAATGGTCCATATATTATGAGAAAAGGTCAAAGATGAAGAAAAGGTTTTCCATATTGCAATTCCAAATACAACGATAAAAATTTCCAGAGAATCTGGAGGTATCTGAGGGATTCCAAGAAGTCAACATGGTTCAGATTATCCGAAAATACAAATCGCTACGTCCAACACTCACGGATCACACGAGATTTTTTTTAGGTTACAGATAAGGCATTTGCATACGGCAGCCCGTTGGTATCAATACGTTTAACAGGATGCCAAAAGCTATCTTTCTAAATTTGCCACACCCAGATTTACATACCGGACACAGTTTTCGTCGTTCATCCACATCCCTGTTTGCAGATTCTGAAGCAGGCCTATTGACTGTTAAACGCCATGGTGGATGGAGAAGCAACAGCGTGGTCTTTATTGAACAAATATTTTTATGGATGAGCGAGGCTATTATGTACGATTGCGATTGGATTATTTGCAGTTAAAATTAAAAAAAAAAAAACACATAAATAAATAAAAATTTGATAATACCTGCATAGGGTTTTACCTTAAGAGGTAATTAAGCACTTCCCCCACCAGTTGCTATAAGATGAAGAAGTTCATTTTTAAAACATGTCCAATTAGTTGACATCGAAAATTTCTGCAAATAGGTTAGATCATTAAAAAAAAAGAATTGAGAACGAAAATAATATCGAAACCCAAAATGGAAACCCTATAAGTCTTAGAAAAAAATTAAGACGGCTACAGCACAGTGGCGGTTCTCCATAGGGGCACAGGAGCACGTGCACCCCAAAAATTTAAAATTAAAATTATTTTCATCGTGCATTATCCCGGGCCTCCCTAATTTATCGTATCTAATACAAAACATATGTATTGGCTCCTAACGACGACGGACGGAGCCGAAAGGATCCGATTACGGCCGTTCGATGTTCGACGCCAATCGGCAACGCACGTGCGTTTATATAGGCGTGGTTTATGCAATTTCATGGAAGATTATGCCAGCGGGCGGAGGGGGGCAATGCGATTATTAATAGGAAGAGGCGCACACTTTTTATGTGCTCCACATAACTATTTGGCGCTGTTACTGCGACAATTTAGGGTGCGTTTTAGTTCTTTCACTAAAAATGGTCCATTTTACGGTGGAATATTTGTAAAACAATTTTAATTCTTTGAGTTTAGAGCAAAAAATTGAATTTAAGCGTGCTGAAAGTAGTCTAGGGAGTTTAATAAAAAATTTAAAATGGAAATTTATGAAAAGAATGATTGGATTTGTGGATGTGATACAACTAACCGATTGTTTTGTTTTTAGTGCTTGTTGTTCAGTCGCGGAAACGCAGAACCTGTCTGGACAAAAACTGGGATAACCGACTTATTGGGGCATTTGGCGCCAAAACGAACAAGTTAGAAAGAACAGATATGTACTCTCAAAAATAATTGACTGTATAAAATTTTGCGGAGCCTTCGAGTTAGCCCTTCGTGGTCATGACAAAAAAGGCGATTCATCAAATCCCGGTATTTTTTAGAGGATTAATAAATTTCACTGCCGAGTTGGATATAGATAGCCCTTAAAGACCCTTCGAAAATCCCAGAAATAACTTTGGGCCTGACATCCTATAAAAATCTTCCTCTGGTATGTTGGCCTCCTGTGGTTTTGTATTTTTGTGTTTTACGTCTAGTGCACCCCCTTAAATACTTACCACGAGCCGCCACTGCTACAGCAGCAGTTAAGGACTTCTTACTACCTGCAAAGTCAAGAACGTTGTACGAAGAGATACACAAAGCCTACAGACAGTGGTTTAATAAAAAACATTCTTCAAATCTTAGCTTACTTTAGCAACAACGTTTTAAAGTATAAAAGTTCGTCATTATAGAATAAATAAGGCATCAAATTGTTATTGAATATTTAATAATTTTTTAAATAAAATTTTAAAAATTGTTGTCTGACCATTAGTTATTAAGAATGAAAGTTACTTTATTTTACTAGTAAAATAAAGTAACCCTATTTTACTAATACAATAAAGTGCTACTGTATGGACACAAAATTGTTTCATATATAGCACTTTATGGGTTAATACTACATAAAGTAAATTTTAGTTTTATTAAATTTTGTATAGATAATTTTAAATATCTGATTGAACAGAGCAAATAAGAACTAACTATTTTAAAAATATTCTTAATATTTAAAAGGGTAAAAAATAAACCAGGTTAAGTGTAGTGAAGTAAAGGTAACTTAAATTAAATCAGAATTTTGCGGAAATGATGTCAATAAATCCTCCAGAATCGAGTTCACAATACTATCGATACGCTGACTTCACGTATTTAAATATTCAATATAAATGAAATTACATATTCAGACCACGCTGCTATATTGAAAGCAATGTAGTGTAGGCACATTATACGGTTTAAAGGAAAAATCAGGTTTAAATCTTAACATGTTGTGGAATAAAATTTGTTTCAGTGACGGGGTTTTGTATATGTATTTAGAAATCTTGGATGCAAAAACAGTTAATAAAATTGCACCACTTCATTACACTTGCCCGTCTTCGTATTTCTTGACTAAAACATCTAAGAAGGACATGCAGTGTACCGAAAAGCAACCCACACTAATCGCTACCTAAACGCCGAATCTCATCACCACCCAGCTCAACTTTATGCGGCAGTTAAAACACTTACATCACGCTCAAAACGGCTATCAGACGAAAAACACCTAAAGGCAGAACTAGAAACATTAGGAGGGGCCCTTAGATCCAACGGTTACAGCAACATGTTAATTAACAAGGCAAGAGAGGATAAAAGACCCAAAGAACGAAAAGAACAGGAACAAAAAGCCTTTTTACCATACGTAAAAGGAAAGTCGGACAAAATTAGCCGATTACTACGACGCCACGACATAGAGACCATTTTTACCACGGACCGCAAAGTAGGCGAAATACTAACAACACCAAAGGACAGAATCCCCGGCGAAGATCAGGGCGTTTATGAAATTAGAAGTTCCACGTGTAAACTACCATACATTGGACAAACAAACAGACGTGTAAATTTTAGAGCCGAAGAACATCAGAATGCCGTCCGACAAAGAACTCCATCATCCTCTCTAGCTCCACATGCATTGGAAACTGGCCACAAGATCGATTTTAAAAACATAAAAGTCCTAGCGAGGTGCGAAAATCTACACCCTCGTATTATAAGGGAAGCAATCGAAATCGAAAAGCGGCCCGAAAACCTAAATAAACGGGATGATACACAACGCCTGCCACATACATGGAAATCTATCTTAACGAAGCTTCACCCTGCTGACAGACATAAGAGTTCCGCAAACAACGACGTCCGAACACCATCTGAACACCGAGAAGGACCCGTCACATGAAGCCGCGTCAAGATTGGTCGAACAACACCACAAGCCACGCCCACCCAAGACCCTTAAAAATACGCAACCAACAGGTCACGCATCAGTTCACTTTTGACTACCGTCCGAGAAAGTTTGAGAAGAAGATGAGTGTGATCTCATCGAAACGTCAATAGACAACCTGTCCTTTTCAGGACAACAATACACGAGTTACCAAAAGAAAAACGTTACCCTCTTTTACTCGTGATAACCTACGACAAAACATATATTTTAGTTTTTTAGAATTTATTTATTTTTTTGTCACAAATGCACCGTAAAAAGGAACAACATTAAAAAAAATATTAGAAATCTCAAATTTTCGATTTTTTAATGGCCAAAAATAGGGTGTACTCCACTTCCAAATAATTACCAAATCTTTGAGCTTTAACTTAATTGATAAAGTACAATTTGTAAAAGCATGGAGAAACTTTACTCTCGCAGTGTGGCTGTGATTTTTACCCAAAAAACAAAAGTGCTAACCTGTTTCTATGACCAAAGTATCATTTTTCTCTTGTATAAATGTTACCTTAAGAGTCCATTCGAGCCGCGAAAATTGGATCCAATTTGGGGTTCGGGGCATAATGTTTTTCTCAAAAAAGGTATAAGTTATGGATAATTTTCTTTAACTCTTAAATCTAGGCTTTTGCTGTAATAGTTTTTTTTTAAAATTTGGATTTAGTTTTTAATATTTCCTTGAGTGAAAGTCACCCTTAAATCGGTTATGTTTAGATACTATTTTCTCTTAACTTGACTCAAATTTTAAAATCCGTTACAGCAGAGGCATATATTATTTCCTTACCTTTAATATGGTGTATAATTTATGTCATTTAAGTGAAAAATAGTTACCGAAAAACGTTATCTCCTGTAGGCTTGCAATCGGAAACAACATCTAATCGATACACCGAATTTGGAAGAACCGAAATAAAATATAATATTTTTAATGCGGCTATACGAAAATTTTGATAGTGGGAGTTTGTTAGTCTCCGCCTACCGTCTCCGCGTCCTTTCGCCCAACCCCTAAGGTAAAGCGTAAATGCACTCTTAAGTTTTGGTAAACCATTTTTTAAAATCTTTGCACTCATTATATTTCAAATAATTTCACAATATCTTTTGGCACAGCCCTATTCCTACAAGCCGTGAACAAGGAAACCAACTATGCCTTGAGATCTAGGCCACTTTATATATGATTTTTTTGGGTTTCTCTTTGTGTTATTGTAATAAATCAATTTTTTTGAAAGAAAATTGTTAAGATAAAGACTAAACCTGTAAAAGGTCTTACTGTGTGAAATTTGTGAGTGACCGGGACAGTTTTTTCCGCAGACATTGCGTAAAAACAAGAATATCTGCGGGTGCAAAGTGCCGGTGTTATAAAGTACTTAAAGTAAATGGCGGCAAATGAATTGACATTTTGTGGTAATGTTTTTTAAAAATAATTAAAATTGAAAGTGTGTTTTAATGATTCGTGTTTGGCTTTAATTTTGAAGGTATTTTTTTAGTTTTTTTTTAAAAACAGTAACAAATATTAGATTGGAAATTACCGTAAGTACGTAGGTATACATTTTGGAATTTTGTCGTTCGTTTTTTTTTTGGTTTTGCGTTGCATACTCGGTTGCATAGGATTGGTGCCTGCTTATTAGATACTATTTAGTTACTGTTATTATTATTATTTTCCTCCAAGTCCTTGTTGTGTGCCTGGGTGCAAACCAATTAAAAAACTTCCGATGCAGGAGAACCAGCTGTATCTGTTTTCACCTTTCCAAAAGACGAAAACCTTAAAGCCCATTGGCTTAGGAATATTCCTAGACAGTCATGGTCACCCCTATTCTGTGGTTTGCGCTAACATTTGTGGACATTATTAGAGAGGATGATTTCGTTGCCAGATGGGTAATGAAAAAGGTACCTACCAAAACTAGACTAAAGTTAAATGCAGTGCCTAGTATTTTTCCAAATTTACACATTACTTCTAAAAACAGTCCCTTTTCCCGAAAAGTCCTGCTGAAAGCTTGGCATAAACTTGAAAACAATAATGGTCGCCTTACAAACGACACCTATTCTGCACTTTGCCATAGTACCTCTGTTTTACTAGAAATAATTGACTATTCATTTTCAAAAATTTTATTTGTCGTATATTTTACCAGGTAAATTTACTACTGAAAAGTTAGAAAAAAGATTTGGTAAATACAGACTTTCGGAGGTTGTAATTACAATGTTAGCTTTGATGATATTTTAAATGCTGAGAAAAAATTAGACTCAAACATATATTTAGAAGCGCTGCTGATGGTAATTTCTCTTTAGCTGAGATTAAAAACAGGGAGACAGCTGTATCCAGGAAATGATCTTGATTGGACAATACCTCAAAAATAATTACACTGAAAAATTTTTTTTTTACTTGAAACTGAATACCTAAATGAATATGAAATTGACAAACAAAATTTATATAGCCGGTTATGCTGCCCACAAAATTGTAAAAAAAATATAATAATTGTAACATCTGTGTTTTTTTCTTGTTGAAAGTAAGGGAAACCTAATTGACGACGAATACTTTGATTGTCTAAAAAAGTGGCGGTTTAAAGGTTCCTACAGAAATTGTTAAAGACGTTCTGTTCCATATGTCGCGATTTTTGAGAAAATTATTAATGACCCTGATACTGAGAGTGACTTCCTAAAAATGGAAAATCAAAAAGCTATCCTGTGTGATCTAACTAATTTAAGCACTAGACAACATGAAGGTTTAATGATTTGCTCGCAATGTATTTGTGGTAACGAGAACAAAAATATGTTCATTATGATGTGCTCTATATTTTCAAACATTCTTTTAAATAATTATGTTAAAAAAAGAAATAACAAAATGCCACAGAAAAATCGGAAAAGGCTGAGTCAAAAAACAAAAAAAGGAAACTAGACACATTTAATAAATAAATAAACAAAACTAAAACTAAGTACAATTACTAACTAAATGTTAAATTACACTTGTTTCCTTTTACAACAGCATCATGTTTTTTATGCCTTGACCTATGCACATAAATTAATTTGTTTTAGAGTTTAAATATTATATAAATATATTTATTTTTTCAATTATTATACTGATTTAATTATTTTAATGGAAATATCAATACTATTTACGCGATCTTTGAATTGAGCCTTAAATGAATTTAAAAATACGCGCCCCGATACCCGGATTACGCTCATCGCGCTCGAGGGAAACCGATCTGAATCTCTTGCCGGTTGCGGCGTTGCCAAGTGGTTGTTCACGGCTTGTGTGAAGTAGGGCTGTGCTTTTGGTATATAAAAACTTAGCCTAAATAAAAAAAAAGTTAATAGGTAAAGTAAATTTATATTTCATTTCTTGACTCTATTTAAAGAAAAGAAAATAGTTCTTCTTTGTAGGATTAAGTGGATACGCCACTGGTTTAAGCATAATCGTGCTTAATACTTACAAAGATACTGAGGCCCATACAAATCGTTTGCTGAATATAAATCGTTCAATTCTGGTGATTTGATATTTTAAGAATAAAAAGTCAATACGAGCTGGAAAATGGACACATTTTAAATTTAAGAATGGTTTATATAAAATTGATTATAAGATTTAATATGAATTAGTAAAAAAAGTATTTTGGAACTATCCACAAAGGTTAGGTGTAGGTACTAACGTACTGTAGGTGAATTTGGTGAAGTTAAAGACCGTTTACATGAGACTTAAAAATTTAAGGGTTTCGATACGAGGAAAAAATTCCACCATGCAGCAGGTTTTTCAGTTTAAGGTAGTTTAGTCGCCGATAGTCGTAGACAAAATTATCTCCTTATAGTAACTGAAGCTCGGCCTGTCCACAAATCAAATCAAGATTGGGATTAACATCTTTTATTTCCGTTTCTTTCGTGCTAGTACCAGTACAAATCATTATATTTTGTCCTATTTAAGTTTAATTCGTTATGCAGTATTTTAAATGAATCCCAAATTTAGCGCTGTTTCAAATAAGATCGAATACGCATTACCAAAAGTTATGGGTTCTCAACGCTTAAAAATATTATTTTTGTGAGAGACTGTACACATAAGACATGAGGTCTGTTCGTTATTCAGTAATATTTTACACTTTTTGGACCCACTTAGTCCTAAAATACACCTTCCATAGGGGCGATTACGTAAAAAAGAAATAAAATAGTGTACAGCATTTCTTAATACCAAACGGACGTACTACACAATCCATATCTTTTTTACAAAACGGCTAAAAATCAAGGGTTTTTTTAAATTTTTTAATACTTTGATTTATATTGCATTAGTTATTAAAAAATATCGTAAGATATGATATATATATCGACTATGGTAATTATGCACAATTTAATTATTAATATTTCGTTTTACAGACGATAAAATAATTTTGTTTTTTTAGTTGTGGTTAGTTATGGTGAGTTGTGGTTATATTAACATATATCAAAGATCCAAGAATAAATGGATGAAATAAGAAAAGCCGTTTGACCACTGAACTACCTTAAGCACCCTAAGGATAAAAGAACTAACAAACTGGATAACTAGAGGTCTTTCCAGACAAACTGTAAAGGGATGCATAAGAGTGGCACTCCGTATTGCGCCAGTAGCAGCTTCTAGGAGTTTGATTATATAAACTAATTTCTTAAAGCAGAAGTTGTGATACCATAAAATAGCTATAAGTTCCCCAGGGCTTATCGGTGAGAAAGGGACAGAAGTTTTTTGGTCGGAGAAGGTTTAATAATGCTGCAAATGGCTTTTTTTTAAATAAAATTAAGAATGCTAAGGGTTGTAAAATTAAACTTAAAATTCAATAATAATTACTGATGAGGTGTGGTGTGGTGTGGTGGTAATAGATATCTGCATTGCAGCTAGTTTTACAAATTAAGCTAGGAGTATAGCTAAAAAAATTATTTATTCGAATAAAGGGTACTAACGTCAGCAAAACTGGTAAAAGACTTTTTGAAGAAAGAGTTTTTATGGTTACCTCATGCAAGACCTAGTCCTAAGCCTAAGACAGGTCAAAAACAACGATCTTGGATTTACCAAGGAACTTCATGAAGTTTTTTTAGTTACGTAAAATAAGTAACATTAGATCTTAAGCTTTTAATGGAAATGTAAAATGGGTGGTACCTGGCAATATTAAGGGTTGCCAAGACTCAAAATATTGGTATGGCCTTTTGTACTAGTAATTTTAATTAAAAAATAAAAAAGTAATATTAAAAGATCTTTTAGTTTAGAATAATTATCCTTTTGATTCCATAACCAAATGATTTTTGTTTAAACAACCATAGACCTATTACAAATTTATTTTTACCATAATATGCCTGGGTCATTAAATAAAATTTTACGAGTAGGTAATAAATTTATTATCAGTTCTATCTTTAAAATAAGTAACCAAAACAAAGTCATACAATATAAACGAAAACCCAAAAAATGTTATTTTCAAGATTCCTTTGAACGTAAAAAATTGTATATAGGTAAAACCTGCAGATAATTCGCCAAACGCTGAAAAGAACATAGAACAAACATTTAAAACACAGAATTCCACAAATCAAAAGTTTGTTAACACGCACTTCATACCAACCACATAACAAACTGAAATGCTTTTGGTATTTTAGCAAAGAAAACATGTTCAAAAAAACGTAAAATAAAGGAAAGTGCATTTATATTAATAAATAAAGATAAATGTGAAGCATCAATATATGTTAATTGATTATTTAAAGCCTAGTCAAAAAACGAGTTTTCTGCAAAAAATAATTAGAAGGCTACAAAATTTTACGATTTTTCATACCTAAAGGGGCGCGAAGTCCTATTTTCTACAACAAATTAAAATTATAAATATTGCAGCTGAAAATCCGGAAGTTGAAAGTTTTTTTATCGGAAATTTCCTTTTCTGTAAGGATGTTTTTTGCAAGGCCCTAACTCTTGTATACTTATCGTTTTTTGTTAACAATTGTAATTTTTATTTGCAGGAGAAAATCGACAGGACACCTTTCCCAGAACTGCATCGCCTATATTTTTTGTACCCTTTTAACTATTTTTCGCAGAAAACTTACTTCTGGACTAGACTACTAAGCTTGATGCTAAAGTAATTTTAGATAAATTAAAAATCAATTAACACACCCCCTTTTTTGCCTTTTTCAAAAATTATAAATATACCAGTCAAAATAAACAAGTTGGTAAAATCTATATCAAAATTCTTACAAATTTTATTTTAATTTCTATTTTATTTTTTATAAGAGTTAATTTTGATAAAGGTGGCAGATTTGCCACCGAAATGTAGATACATTTTTTTGATTTTTTTAAAAGGTTTTTTTCTGTTTTAAGTGATCTGCTAATTCATAAGGATCAATAAGGATGAGCACACTCACAACATAAATCCGCCAAAAAACTATAGACCATATTTAGTAAATTTATTACAATCAAATATTTAAAAAGAACAAAAATTATTAAATTAATTACTTTATAAAAAAATTCAAATTTTCCATTTTTTAAATGAGGAATTAAAAAGTCCCTCCTTTAAACGTAAACGCGACACATGTTCTACACTCTGGCAAGAAAATCCTTTTTACAGTCCCTCATGTCAGTTTCATGTCCCGAATTTATATTACGCGGCAAAATCGTTTCCCCATTAACCGAACCATCAATTTTATCATCACTCTACTTTCTCACTCACTTTCACCCTCAACCCTCGATGTACTTGCCAACCCTCGAAAAGTTAGAGGCACAGTTTTTTTAGACATAAAATTAAAAAATTGTTCAAATATCATTTAGTCTTTCTGCATCTTTGAAAGTTTTTCCCTATTTAAACATTTGTCGTTGCAAAGGAAAATTTTTCCCCTTAAGTGTCCTCTAACCATATCATTAATATTTTCAAAAATAACTGGGCCCCTAAAACCTTCCTTTGGTACACCATTTTCTTTACAAAACCCGACAAAAACTTTTATAAGACACACTTAGTTCTTATCCAAGTACGATTTAAAACCCCTTTAAAAATATGGTTGACCCCTATTTCTCAATTTTTTAAAAAAATTCCTATCCCCCAAAAGGTTTTCTAAAGTCAAAAAAACAGCTAAAATTTTTATACAGTGCGCTAAGAAAATCATCGTCTTTTTAAAAACCCTAATTGGTTGGGAAAATTATTTTTTTTTTCACAGAAATTCAACAATTTTTTAACAAAACCAAAAACCTTTTTAGGGGGTTTTTTCAAACTCATTGATAATTTTGTTTATTTACCTTAGAAACAGGAATTCAGTTGTTAATTCCCAAACTCTGGAAAAACACCGTTGCTTGGAAAATTATAATATCTAACAGACGATTAAACTCTTCTTAAAAAGGACTTTTTTAAATCCCTCCCCCCCACCAATTCAAAAGGTTTTTACTTTTTTATTCTTTTTGGCCTTGGTAATTTTTCAAAAAAATTTTTTGCACTTGGGCCCAATATTTATAACCTTTGTGGATGTTATACCCTTATTTCTATCATTTTTAAAAAAAATTTTATTAAATCTGCTATGTCTCTCTCTTGGTTGATTACTTCTTTTTCGAACCTGATTTCATTTGGCAATACTTTTTTTTTCCCAGGAAAAAGATTTTTAAAGGGTTTTTCCCCTTTTTTTTTGGGTTGCTTTTGTTTAAGTCTATTTTTCATAAAATTTTCTTTCTCTGTTCTTTTATTTAAAATTCATTTCTTTTTTTTTATTCTTCCAATATTTTTCCCCCCCTTTTAAAAGCCCTTTTTTAAGATCCCTTTCACATTATTTGTCTTATTTCAGGAGTAATCCATTTTTTCTAAATATTTTAGATTTTGGACTGGGGGCCCTCATTAATAATATTTTAATATTTCCTATAAAAAAAATTTTCCAAAAAACATCAGCATTATTGTTCCAGAAAAATGATAAATTCCTTTGTAAATTTTTTAGGATCAAAATTTTAAAAAACCTCAAATGTTATTTTTCTTTTGTTTCTCTTGGGAAATTTACGAAGAATTGTGGTCCTGATTTTGGTGTGGTGGACTTTATATTGAAGTTTTTTATTATTTGTCACGATTAGTCTATTAATGTTTGGCTTTTGGGGACTATTCTAGTAGGGGTCTTTTTTGAAAAACCCTTTGGGTTTTTTAACATTAAATTTTTTCCTATAAAAGGTTTTTTAAAAAAATCAAAAAAATCCCTCTTTACATTTAGGCCCTAAATTCCAAATTTGTTTTAATTTTTTAAAAAAATCAAATTTAGCATCATTTTTTCGGTGGATGTTTAAAAATGTCCTGTTCTCCTCGGGGGTCATGGGAAAAAAGTTTCTGGGAACTTTAAAATTTTTTTTTGGTTTTTTTAAATTCCCCCAAATATTCTGGGATCCCATATTATCACTCCCTTTTTGACTCTAAAACTCGTTTGAAATTTCACTTTAAAATGGGGTTTTTTTTTCTTAATCATTTTTTCTAAAAAATTTAAAAATTTATTGGTTTTTATTAAAGACAAAATCATAAAAATTTTACATTTTTTCATGAGATTACCTCTACAAATTTTGTCTTTTCAAAAGTTATTTCTTTTCTAGGTATTCCCATTCTTAACAGGTTTTTCTTTAAAGGAAAAATTTTGTCCGTTTAATGCAGTTTAATTTGTTTCAGCATATTTAAATTAACAGGAGCTGAATCACATAAAAATCATTGTTAATTATCGCAAAGTAAATTTTGAATATTAAATAATGCTATTTAGAAATAAATTTCTTATTTTTATTTTCGTGTATATGATTTAACGAAAAAGTTCAAAATGAATAAAAATGAAAATAATACTATTTCAAACTTTAAAAGTTTCCATTTGTATTTGAATCTTACCTCATCGCTAAGTTTTAAATCGGGAACCCCATGCTTCCTCCTATATTCATTATGCACTTTTAAAGCTTCTTTAGCAAACTCGCTTACATCTAAAATATCAGTCTTCTTCTTTTCTTCCACAGTTCCATTCGTTTTCGGAACACTGGTCGCCATATCAGACACGCTGTCAAAAAACTGCGGTTTGAGAGGGGGACAGTTTTCTACGTAGTGCCCTACAAAATTTCCTGCTGGGGAGTAATTGGCTACAACGTAAATGCTTCCCTGCGTAGATTTTGCTACCCCTACGCCTAGGTTTTCGCTTGATTTCCAGATAACTTGGGTAAAGTGTCCTGATTTTAGGTTGCTAGGCTCACGTCCAAATGGATGATGTTTGATTTCTTCGTACCAAGTATCTACAGGAGTATTACCGTTAATCGTAAAGCTGGGATCTGAAGAATATAGACAATAAATGTTCTCTCCGTAGTTACTTTCGGGGCGATGCTCCAAAATATTTCTTGCAGCAAGATGTTTGGCCCATTCTTCCGCGTATTTGCAAAGGCTTTTATCCAGCTTCAAAGGTGCTACACCATGTTTTTTCCGGTAGTTGTTATGTGCATTTAAGAAATCTTCTTCGAAATTACCTTCAGTCACAGTTCGTAGGTCTTTTGTTGAACTTCTTGAGCTTAGGGAGAGGCGGCTAAGATTACCTGGTCAGAAACAAAAGTTGGAAAGAGTTATTATTATATGAAAAAGATATGGTTTTGGTATGTCAAAGTCAGTTTTGATGGAGTAAGGTTAAACGTTTATAAAATGAGAAACATTTTTGCAGATGTAGATGTATATCATCCATGTTGACACCTACAGGATTTTTTTAACGATGTCGTAAAATGAAATTATTATGTAGTTCGATGTTTGAATATCGTTGATAAAATTGGCAGGAATGAGTCAAAAATCTAAAGATTAGCAACCATATTAGTATAAAGCCTAATTTATTCTCTGGTTGGAAATAAAAATATGCTTTTGAAGGAGAGGCTGTGAAAAAATTATAGACTGGAAAGATAGGTTCATTTTACAGCTTTTCGGATGCGTAAATAGAAGGAGACAGGTCTTTTGTTTCAATGTGGTAATTAATAGAATAAATAGGTCAACCTATGTAGATTCTCTCAGAAGGAGAAAAAACAATTACTGCAGCATGAGTGGTAACAATGTGAGGCGTAACGTAGACTCAAATGATTTAGGCTCAGCGACGAAAAGCCAAAAGCGGCAAGGTACGTAGAGAAAAATTTATCATTTTTATGAAATCTAGACTGCCTTGACACGTACTTCAAAAGGGTATGGAGGAACTACAATAAATCTGCTAGGGTTGCAGTGATAGAGAATTAATATATCCAACTTCATTTAACTAATGTAACCTAATTTAATTATATTTGGAACAAAATGTCGAAGAAATCATTAAACGGGCGTTAATTAATACGCGTCATCATAGGGGTTTGTTTTTCATCTTTAGGAAAGCTGACGAAAGTTGGTAATTACTAGGTACCATGGGTGCAGGCTTCTAGTTGCTTAACCCATTTTTCTACAGTTTTATCAACATTGTCCAAGTAACGAAAGATGACGATATTTTATTTTGTGAAGGAATCCAAACTACGCAACGGCACATGGTGCTGTCCATTTAACAGAAGGAGGTAAAATTTTCCAAAAGAGTATTACCAAATATAAAAACATAAAAATAACTAACTAAATCCTGCTAAAACGTTACTAGCTGGAAAGAACTAACAGTAAAACTAGATAAATTGGACAAAATTAGGAACTAAAATTAGCTTTGGACCATAAAAAAATTTAAAACAAAGTAAACATTTTTTTTATTAACTAACAACTGTACGTTTTATTAATTAAAGGGGGTTTTATAAAAATTTTTAGAATATTCAAAATTTTGTTTTATAAGGAAAAATTTAGAAGAAAAATATTTTCGATTGAATAACAATATCTTGCAATTGTTTAAACAATTTTGGTTTAAACAATAGAGCACCAGATGGGCCCCAGGGCAACATGCATTTATTCATCAAGGGAATTTAAAGAGGTCGTATAAAAAAATTGGGGTGGAATGTTTTCGGCTATACGCCGATTCCTCCTGGACTACATTGCTTACACTTTCTAACTAAAATAACTAAACCATACACTCCTGTCAACTCTTATTATTATTTTGTTACATGGTGACAGACCCCCTGTGGAGGACATTTTCCGAAAAGCTTCCGATCATATTTCCAGCGGGGTAATAGTTTGCAACCACAACAACTTTACCTCCCATTTTGGCAAATGCTACTCCCAGTTGTTTAGACTCCTTCCATACTACTTGCGTAAAGTGTCCAGAGGCTAAGCTTTTAGGTTCAACGCCAAATTTATGGAATTTTATTTCGTCGTACCTGATGTGGTAAAAAATAAACCCTCTTAATAAAATATGTTTTTGCGTATATAGATGTTTCACATTTAGGTGCATTTAGTATTGCTTTCTTTGTATACATTTTAATTGTTTGCAAATATAAACATATATTTTTTTAGATAAGTCATCAGTCATTACCAATTTTCATGAAGAATTTATTTGTTTTAAAAGATTATTATAATGAATTATTAAACGATTCTTATCTGTTTTGGTTGAATGTACTAGGTTTTGCTAAAAACCCTTTAGAAAAATGTACATATGTAACAAGAATTGAGATAATATGCTCTCAAAAATAATTAAAAATTAAAAAAAAAAACGAAAAAAAAACATATTTTTTTCTACTTTACCCCACAACTTTGTAAGTATTAGTCCGAGTTGGTGAACAATTTTGAGTAGGCTCTTGAGGCACTTTATAAATTTGTATAATTGTCCTTGAAGGACCTCTTATCCAAAGAGTCAAGGTCTGGCTAAAGGGTTTTTAAAAAAATAGCAGTAATAAAAATTTTATTTTTAATACGATTTTTTTACTCTTTGATTTTTCTGGAGAGCTCCATATTTAGCTAAAAAGGACTTCATGGTATGATAAAATAAAAACATGTTCTATAGTTTTGTGGCGGATTCATTTTTTTTTTTAATTAACACACCACCCTTTTTTGTCATTTTGAAAGTAATATGTAAACGTCATAAATAAAAAAAATTTTTTGAATCTCCTTAATTATATAGAAAGATTTTAAAAATTTAATTTTAATTTCTATTTTATTTTTCAGTAAAGTTATTCTTGATAACGGTTGCAGACTTGCCACCAAAACGTAGATAAGTATTTTGAGGTATTTCTGTTTTTAAGGTCTTGGTATTTTTTGTGTTTCAGGCGATTGGCCAGTTCAGAGGGGTCAATAGGGCTGAGTAGACTCAGTCGCTATACCCCGGGACCAGGACCGAAGCGATCCTATTATATAGAAACTTTCCAGGCGAGTGAACCCAACAAGAATGCCAAGTTTTGTTAAAATTGGTTCGATAGTTTTTTCACAATAATTTTGCAACCAAATTTAAAAAAAATGGGAAATTTTGGAAACTGGACAGATTCCAGATTTGGATCTTTTACATATACTAGAAATCTTATGTTTTTAAACGCTTTATTAAAAATTAAAATCGCATAATTTAAGCGCAGCGTTTAGTCAGTTATGAACAATTTTTTTGGTTACAAAAATTTTCACTGAAAATATGATTTAAAAGTACACAAAAAGAAGCTTTTTCTGATAGGTCAAAATTGTTTTATTGTTTTTACTAACAAAATAATTTAAGAGCAAAATTTTTTTTCTTTATTTTGTCCAGATTAAATAGTAAATTTATTTATTAAAAAAATAAGAAAAAATATTGCTAAATTATTATTTTTCCTATTTTTTACATTTTGCTTGTTTCACAAATGTTTCGGACATTTTTAAAAGGGAGAATATCTCGATTCTTGTTATAAGTATACATTTTTCTAAAGAAAAGGCATGTCTGTAACCTTGTAGTTCGAGAGCTGATGAACAATTTTAAGTAGGTTCTTAAGGCACTTTGAAAATTTGTGTAATTGTTCTTGAAGGACCTCTAAACATAAAAGTCAAGGTCTGGCTGAAAGGTAGCGGCCTTCTACCAGCTCTTGACTTTTTCGAATTCAAGGCTTAGTAGAGGGCCGCTTCGGCCAGACCGACTTTTATGTTTAGGGGTTTTTAAGGACAATTACACAAATTTTCAAAGGGCCTTAAGAACCTACTCAAAATTGTTCACCAGCTCATTGTACCCCCAACAACTCCTATTTTCTGGCCATACATGTTCTATATCATAGGAACAGCAGCTAAGCGAGTTTAAAAATATTGTACTTTTTTAGAATAACATCTTTATAATCACACAAAAATACGTTTTACATCTCCAATTTATGTAGGTTAGTAATGGAGTAGCTCTTTTTAATGTTTTAATTTAATTAATTTTACTTAGGCTAAGTTTTCTAACTTTGGTTCATAAAAATCCCAATTCCGCCTTGAGTGTTTAGCTTTAATTTTATGTAAAAAATATCCAAACAATTTATAAAAGTTCACTAAAAATTATTCTTACCAACTATCTACAGCTTCCTTTCCCGAAATAGTGAAATTCGGATTAGACGACTGCATCATAAAAATATTTTCCCCATAGTCTCTATTATTGCTATGTACTAAAGCCCCTTTTCTTATCAGATGATCCGCCCATTGCTGACTAAATTTACATATTTCTTTATCAAGTTTTAACGGAGGAACTCCATGCTTTCTGCGGTATTCGTTGTGAGCTTTAAGACATTCGGATTGAAAATCCATTTTTTCGTTTGGTTTTTTCTGAAAAAAAAAACAAGTTATACAAGGAGAAAAATTTATTCAAAAAAAAATCACAATTTGTCACCATAATTCTGGTAATGGCGGTTTTTGACATTTATAAACCGATTTGTCTCAAATTAGAAATTTAAAGAATCGATTCCTTTTGGATCGGATTTTTCAAAAGAATTGATTTCGAATTATTTTAAAATTATATAACGAATCCGGATCACGGATGCTATTTTTTAAAAGTAATCGATTTCACTCTTCGGTTCCCTAAAAAGGAATCGATTCCTGGATTCGATTCCAAAAGGATTCGATTGCTACCCAGCTGGTTTGTCCTAAACAAGATGAGGGAAGCAAAGCTAATGCAGTTTATTCTTATTGGCTTCATAGTATACTCATAAACAAAATTATAAGCATGTGGTAAATCACATAAGTGGTCACTATTATTTTCTTCTTGGAATATACCTTTTTTAGCAAAGGAAAATATTTATATTAATTCGATAAATCAAAAACCAGTTATGTTTTGGAAAAATGCTCGGACTAGTTTATTAGTAATTTTTTTAGCGCTCTTTTCTATAAAAGAAATATTTAATCCCTAAATTAAGATATGACGCTATCGATGATTTTTTTAAGAATATATTTAAAGCGCATTCAATTTTCTTTCATTTTGCTGCGAGATATTAAATAGTAATTTTTTTGAATTGAAAGCTTCTTTATGTCACACCCTGTTTACTCAGAAGTCTTGATCGACTTGCTAAACGATCTTAGCAGGATGACATTTGTCAAATTTTGACGTTTGTGACTTACGATCAAAATTACAAAAGTTTTCTTTTTCGGCTTTGTATACGGCCTATGGAGGGTAAAAGATAAGGAGCACTATCTCTTATGGTTGTCTGGTCAAAAAGGGGCCCCAGAATAGCATTAACTAAAGAGGCGTCGTGTAGCGGGGGTATAATTGAACCAACTTGTAGTCCGGTCAAATTAGATTTAAAAATTGTAGTAAAGCTACAAAAATTTGCATAGATCTAAAAATTGGTAGGAATGTTCGGAGCACTACTATAATTTAAAAAGAGTAACTTAACTTTGCAAGAAATTATGACCAAAGGAATTCGCTTTCTTCTTTCTATGTACGGAGCTCCTAAAGAAAGCTAGCTGTTTGGATAAGCTTCGATACGCATGTTTTGTTAAAAATACTCCTGATAAAAAACAGGTGCAATCAGCTTGTCTTCCTCCAACCTCTGATTCTGCTCATCAACATCTATTTCGGGAAAATTATTAAGTTCAAGTGTTGCTTGGTTATCAACTAGTCTCAGAAGACTGGGGTTAAAAGTTGATCGACAATACATTGGAACCAGTCCAGACTTTACTTCCACCTGCGCTGGAGAAACTCCTCAACATAATATTTTGCAACTGTAATGTAGTGCTAAATGCGACTGCAAAAAAGTTGGATTGTTTTGTTCTCTCACCGGGGAAACCACAAAAAACGCGCTAAGTACACTATTTGACAGGTAGCGTGAAATGGTGTGCATATTATAAAAAATACAACTTTTCCAACTGTTTAAACCGTTATATCTCAGAAACAGTGGCTCTTAGGAAAAAAAAGATTAAAACATTTTTTATAGAAATTTTCTTGTCCTACAATTTTTGTAAAAAGTATTTTTTTGATAAAACTCACCATTTTGCTGAGAAACGCGAAAAACCCGTTTTTGTGACCTTTGACCATGAATAATTTTTTTCCCAGGTACGGGACTTTTTAGATTTCAAATATAATGGTGTTCCGAACATTCCTACCAAATTTTAGCTCTATGCGAATTATTGTACCTTTGCATGTCTAAATTGACCGGATTATTGACCGCCTGGAACACCAACGCCATCTTAATTTGCTGCAATAGGCCTTTTCATCACAATTTTTTGTGCGCATGCGTCAGTATCAGTCATTTTTTTCGTACTGTTTTTTGTAAACAAGCATGTTAAAGGGCCTGTAAACACATAATTAAAATAAAAAAATACTAAAGAAAGTATAGTTATTGAAGAAAAGAAATACGAAAATAAAGAAAAAAATGCCTTAATTAGCGAATAGGTTTTTTAAATCGATTATTATAATGATATCAGTACGAAAAGGAACGAAGAAGCGGTGTTGTTATGGAGTATGTAAGAGTGATTCACGCTATAAATCATTTAAATACAATACAATTTAATCAATATAACAATTGTATATATGTGGTAGGCCTAATTAGAATAAAATTATAGATACTTTTTGTATAGTAAAGAAGTAATGATGCCTAACCTCTCAATCAGCTCACTTCTTTTTCCTTTTTAAAGACGTCCATTACATTTAAGCTACCTTTTTAATTGCGTACAATTATGGGCTTCAACTGAATTATAAATCAGTGAAGCCATCAAAGATTTTTTCCAGTAAATGATTTAATTGGGGAGATAATACTGCATTCCCAGCCATTGTCGATCAAAACAGTACGAAACTTTTGAACTGCCGCTATTTCAACATGGCGACTGCGCTTGCGCTTGTTACATGATGAAAAGGCCTATTTGAGGGTCATTATTGTAACACAGAGATGGTGATCCTTGTCTTTAGTATCCATAATACGGCAATACAGTTTTTTGCTGATTATAAATATACAGGGAGTGTCATGAAGAAGTAATGTTTTTTTTTGGAATCTTGACATTTTTACATGCGGAATCAATTCGCGAGGGCCAAAAATTCCTTGCATCAAATTTTCAGCATTGTTTTGAAAAACACCAATGTGAATAAAATATGATTTATTTTTGATTTTTAATATCCCGCAAACGAAATGGGAGAAAAATTTAAAATTGGACAGGTATGTATAACCAGATATGCGCTTTAAGTATACTTTTTAAAAAAACTTAGGTTCTAATTTTAAAAAAATCGTCGTTAACGACATATATCAAATTAGGAAAATACTGTATAAATATTTTTCATAGAAAAGAGCGCGAGTAGAACTACTAATGAACGAGTCCGAGTTTTTTTTTCAAAAAATATTTTTTTTTTGACTTTTTAAATTTATTTCAAATTAGAGACTTGCAGTGTATATTCTTACCTTGACACTAGGTCTTTTCGGAGTAGTTTTCGCAGCTTTTTCTGTAAGAGCTTCGATGATATCTTGAGGACACTTGTCTTCGAAGTCTTTCTTCTCTGTGGTGACTTTACACTCAGTCCTTTGTCCACGGAATGTTTCGATTGTCTCTCGTGTGATTGTTTCCAATGTTGGTTCCTGAAATTATTTTAAAAATACAGGAAATAGTATTCGGCAAATTATTGTTTATCACCACGTATGTAGGTGGCTGACTGATAATCAGAAATCACAAAACATTGTTGTTATTAGTCGATAAAACAATAAATGTGAAGCAAGCAGTTCTAAGAAGTACACGTTTTTTATTTTGAGACAGTATCAACGTACCGTGGGTATCTGAAGTGTGGTAAGAGGAAGTTTATTAACACCAGAGCAGTCGCAATTACTTTTAAAAAGTAATTCAATTATTATTTAAAACTAAAAGTAATTGAATATTTTAGCATTTACTCTAATTAAATTACCACATATATTAAACACGATATACTTAACAAATAAAATATTTATACTAATATGCATCATACACGCACCTCACACTATTCAAACTGCCTTCTCGGCAAGTTCAATATTAAATGACTTTAAAATAATAAAAAAAATTATCCTACCCCAAACGTCAACAGATTTTTCCACAAAAAAAAGTATAAAAAAGGTGGCGGTAAGCATCAATCGAAAATACGAAATCAGCGCGAAGGCGACGTTCGCCGGATTCAAAGCGCCCATCGTGTTTGAAGATGCTCTTTCTGCCTGGCCAAAATTCCGGCAGTTTTTTCATAAGGCAAGGTGTTTGAATTTTTCGTAGTAATTCAATTATTTATTAGGTAATTGAATTAATTTTTAAGTAATTTAATTAATTTGTAAGTAATGTAATTACTTTCTAAGTAATTGAATTACCTCGGATTCGTGAAAATCAATTTCTAATTACGATTACCTTATCCTATTGATTGATAATCGAAATACAATTACCTTTTCCGGAAAGTAATTGAATTAAAGTAATCCAATTACTAAAGTAATTGAATACGATTTTTCAATTCTTTTAATTCAATTACCGATAGCTCCGATTAACACTGACCACAAATATTTGGAGATTTGAAGGGTAACCGAAGTTTTTTGCGGGCAGTCGATTCCACGGTCTAGACGCCCGAAAAGTGAAGTAACAAACAAACTAGGAAGTACGAAGGCTTGCAAGTTAAACTGTCAAGGGATGTATAAAAGGGGCAATAAGAGTTACTTTGTCGGGAGCCACCAGAAGAGGAATTATATTAACTAATTTCTTAAAGCAGAAACAGTAAAAATAGGTATAAAAGAGTGGCAGATTTCCTACTTTGAATGTAATCAATAGTACTAAGAGTTGTGGGACATGACGTTTCCCAGACAAAAGAATATTCCAAACACAACGAACATGATTGTCTCTTAGAAGTATTAAAGTGAACAAGCATTTTGGCGCCCCAATACAATATTCAAGTCCTAGGAGAAAGATAGCTGTATTATTCTGCGCATGTCTTCTAAATTAGGCTTAAGGACAGGAAACCTAATTTAGAACGAAGGAGACTATCGGCAGCAAATTCATGAATGGAATTGATCGTGAAAACGAGAATATCGTTCATATGAAGAAGAAATGAATTTGGTGCGAGTACTGAGCCTTGGGACACCCCAGCAATAATTTAGTGAGAGCTGGAAGAGTGATCAACTACAACAACTGATATAAGTGGATAAGAAAGGAAGCTGGAGAGCTAAGAACAAAGCTCAGGTGGAAGACCGTAGGAAGAAAGTTTGTTAAGGAGTGCATCATGCCAGACCTGGTCAAAAGCTTTTAATATGTCAAAAGCATTGATCTGGGATTCACCAATAAACTTGAGGAACTTTTTCCAGTTTGTGTGTAATTAATTAGAAATTTGATAGAAAGTATAAGATAAAATTTAAAAAAACTCTAAATTAAAAAAATGATAATAGTAAAAAAGAGTAAACCGGTAAGGATAAAAGTAACAAAATATTAAAACTCATCAATAACAAAAAATAATAATGACAGATGTTTTAAAAAAGTAGAATAAATTTATTATAGACTTATTTAAATTTAAACAAATAAAATACCGTTTTGATATTTTTAAGGAAATTTGGTAAGACCGGTGATACACAATTTTACGCCACTTACAGTGTGACGAAGTCACCGAGTAAACAATTGTTTTAAATTATCCTTTTAATTCTTAAGTAAGAACTATTTTATGTTTTTTTAAATAGTACAAGTAAAACAATAGTTTCTGTAATATAAGCAAAAAAAATACTCTTTGTTTAGGGTTTTTAACATTCAACCGAAAATTTGTCGCAACTTTAATTTTATTTGTTACTTTTGAAACGTAAACTTGGCTCTAAAATCCAGTTACCTCATAGTTTGCAGAGCAACATAGAAGCTATTTTGGTACTTAAACTTTAACAGCAAACCACCAGTACCAAACTTTAAGAAGTGGTCCAAAGAACATAAAAACCAAAATCTTTAAGAAAAATTTTCTCACAAAAATGTAATACATACGTCCAAAACAGTCCCATTTTTAAGATACAAGTTGTGAAAGAAAAACTAGCATGATTAACATATTTCTTTTATCAAATCGGGTTTTTCTATTTAAATGAAACTTGGTACAGTTATAACGCTGACCGAACTACCACTTCTGGTGATAAACTTGTATTACTATTATGGACCAGAAGCGTAGCTTTGTGCAATTTTGTTAATTTTTTAAAAAATATTTGGCCATAACTTTTTTGGTATTAAGAGGATTAATAATTTAGTACATGATATCTATGTTTTGTTTAGTTTCACATTAAAACACTTTAAAATTAACCCGATAAACTTAACGACTTTCGAGATACTCTGTGTAGTTCTGTTCACAATTTTGTTTCACTATTTTTTTGACTTGGCAAGGTCTTTACTGATCTGTCTAAATTATCGAATGTTCTTTTTTCATTAACGAAGACAGTTTCTTTTTTCATTTATACAGATAGATCAGTTAAAAACTTGCCAAGTCAAAGAAGAGTAAAACAAAATTATGAACCGAACTTGGTCTAATTTTAGCTCTCAGTACTTTAAAAGGCCGATATTTGTGAATAGGAACTTGGCCCTTATTTTACATAAATGTTTTTGTTTGGATCTCACCTTTATTTTCTGAGTTCAATTAAAGAAAAATAAACAGGCGGATGCCTTTTTTTCTCAATATAACTTGCTCTGTAGATAAAACCTAAATTTTAGACTGAATATTAAGTACCAAAAATGCTTATATTAATGTCCCTTAAATCTCGACTGGTGTGGGGTCTGATAGGTAAATGTAGTAATTTTCTTCGTTTAGAGCAGGGGTCTCCAAACTTTCCAGCCTTAGGGCCATACTGATTACTCCAGTAAGTTCCGAGGGCCAAAACCATATTATCATTGTTGCCGGTGGTAAGAAGTGAAATAGTCCACTGATGAAAAAAAAAGTCCGAAAAAGTACACAACGTTTAAAAAGGCTGAAATCGGACTAAAGTCCGCAAAACGGCAACACAGCATATTTTTAATTTTCCTGTCATTATCGTAATTTCTAGATTAGTCGTAGAGTACGAGCCATGAGGAGTAACGTGACACGACATCTGGTGGACACAAGCGGAAATAGGTAGTACCTTCTATCGCTAACAGATGGCGCTAATAGCACGTACAGAATAATCTCGTTGGTTCGAGAAAGTTCTGGTGTCTTCCACTCACTTCTAGATGGCAGTAATTGGAATATATAAGAAGGCTAGTGGCGCAACCACAAGTCAGTTCCTATGACACTGTTGTTAAATAAAATATTGCATACCTCCTTAAAACGTGTTTGTGCGTGTTTAAAGCCTAGTCCAGACCTACATACATTTGCCCGCCAACATTGAAACATTTGTATAAAAACTGTATAAAAGCTGTTTAAAATGTGTTTGCAAACATTTGTTTAAAAACATTTAAACAAATGTTTAAGGTTTTTTTGTTTCCCACCAGAATGGGAAACACGTGTTTTTATACTCGCCAACAAGCAAGTCTGGACGCATTTGGGGCAAATGTTTATTTATTTGTTTTATCAGTGGCGTTTGTCATTTCGTGGTTTTGGTTAGTTGTAGTTATATATGTATCCAGCACAAATGCCCGCCACTGCCTCACTGCTCAGCGACATGTATTTTTCTTTGGTCTGGATTCAATTGCAACCTAGTTTTTAATAAATATTTATTGAAACAAAATACCTTCACAAATGTTCAAATGTTTTCTTTGCGGGCAACTGTTTTTTAACATTTGTTTGCGGGCAAATGTATGTAGGTCTGGACTAGCCTTAAGTTTAAGACATCTTTATAACAGTATTTTGATTTGAATTGTTGCTTTTGTGTGTGAATTAGTAGTATGGAAAAGAAGCGAAAAATTGATAGTGAATGCAGAAAATTCAAAGATCAGTGGAACATTCAGTATTTCGTAATTGAGTCCAGTAACAAGGCGCTATGTTTGATTTGCAATGAAAGCATAGCCGTTCTCAAAGAATATAACATTAAACGTCATTATGAAACAAAACATTTTCAAAATTACTCAAAATATACAGGAAGTTTGCGGACAGAAAATTCGAAGCTATGCAGCGCGGATTGAAATCGCAGCAATCTTCATTTACAAAACTCAAAACTGAACAAGAGGCTGCAACTCGTGCCAGCTTTCGTGTGGCTGTTGAAATTGCAAAACGTGGAAAACCATTCACCGATGGAGAAATGATCAAAGAATGCTAATTGCAGTAGCCGAAGAAATGTGCCCTGAAAAGGTAAATTTATTAAAAACTGTCAGTATGTCAGCAAACACTGTGGCTCGAAGGGTAGAAAACATCGCTGAAAATATATCATCTCAACTGTTCGACAAAAATGGACATTTTGAGTGGTTTTCTTTGGCCTTGGATGAGTCAACGGATGTGTCAGATACTGCTCAGGTGTTGATTTATATTCGAGGAGTAGATAAAAGCTATGAAGTGCACGAAGAACTTCTTGATATGTATAGTATTCATGGCACAACTACTGGTACAGATATTTTTAAAGGAGTTGAAATGGCCATTAAACAAAAGAACCTTCGATGGAAAAACTTGAAATGTATTACAACTGATGGAGGCAAAAACATGAGTGGAAAGATAAAGGATGGTCGCTCTTGTGTCAAAGGCTGTAGAAAATGACGGTGGTTCAAACCATTAGTCTTACATTGTATCATTCATCAACAGTCTCTGTACGGAAAATGTTTGGATATGTCTGACGTTCTGAAAAACCCGTCATATCAACTGTTAATTTTATCAGATCTTTTGGGCTGAATCACCGACAATTCCGACAATTTATTGAAGAGATTGGAGAAACTGACTTACCTTATCATACTGCCGTACGCTGCTTAGTTGTGGAAAGTCCTTCAGCGCTTTTTTTAACTTCGAGCAGTGATCGAATTTTTTTGAATGAAAAGCATCGCCCTCTTACTGAATTACAAAACAACGCATGGCTGTGGAAGTTAGCATTCTATGTTGATTTGACAAAACTTTGAACGAACTGAATTTGGGATTGCAAGGAGAAAACCAGCATCTTCCTGATTTATACACTAATATCAAATCATTCCGGAAGAAATTGAGACTGTTTCAATCACAACTACTAAGTAAATGTTTTACATTTTAAAACATGTGAAATATTCAGCCACACTACTGAGACTGAGTTTCCTATCGATTTTGCAATCGAAACTTTGAGTGCTTTGAAGATAAAATTTTGATACTCGTTCCTCGGACTTTGATGCCATTGCGAATCAAATTAAGATTTTAGAATCCTTTTGATACTGACATTGAAACCCTAGCCCCGAACTTCAAATGG
>JAHBCN010007244.1:0-44397 GCA_019359885.1 Listronotus oregonensis | reverse complement strand
AAAAATCATTGCCCCTGGTCTATTTACAAAGAATCCATTAAAAAAAAATCTAACAATTTTGTATTTATTTTGTAGAAAGACTTAATTTATTACAGTTTTTAAAAAAAACACCTATGTTAAATAAGGGCCATAAAAAATCTGGCCTTTAAGGTACTGAGATCTAAAATTAGACCAGGTTTTGTCAACAGTTTTTTCCCCACTATTTTTTGACTGGACTAGTTTTTGACTGATCGGTATTAACTTTTTTTTTCATAAATGTGACAGTTTTTTTTTTAAAAAACAGACAGTCGGGAAAAAACTTTGAAATTAAAAAGAGAAGGAAATTGTGGATAGAACTTGGTCTGATAATAATCTGTTTTTTTTTTTGTAGACCTTGTTTGTAGGAAAAACAAATTTTAGACTGAATGGAAGTACGAAATTTGCTCATTTTAATTTCCTTAAATTGCACCTATTTGGAGTCTAATGGAAAAACTGTGATATTTTTTTTTTTTTTTTTTGAAAAAGTCCTGTCGGCATTTTAAATTTTAAAACAATTATAACCTTACATCCAAAAATTCGATATTACGACCCTGTTTCAGGGCTTTTTAAGTAAAAATATGGAGTTTTCAGATTTATTTCTTTACTTGTGTCCTAATACCTACTAACTCTATAAACAGCGTTGGTCGATTTTCTAAAGATACTGTGATGGCCCACTAATGTCAGCGTCTTTTAATTGACTGTGTCTATCACCATTCGTTGGCCCGATATTAATCCTCACTTAATGGTTCGACAGAAAAAAAGACATAATGATATATCCACAGTGGCCTATTAATTTAACTGAATTACAAATCCAACGTTATTAATTAAGCATTGGCCCACTGCATTTATTCGTTACTCAGCGTACGTAAGATCGTGTTTGTTTTTTTTTTTGGCCCCTTTGCCTAACCACCGACAAGTAAAAGTGAAGCGGCCACTATAACCTAATTTTTAGAAGTTTGATTAATTTTGTGGATGATTAGGAATGACGTGAGCAGAAAGTTTTACCGTTTTTCGGCAGTTTTTGTGTTTTTTGGTGTTTTTGGCAAATGAAAAGTATATTATGAGAAAAAAAGAAGTACCCTGGAACGAAGATGAAGAAGTAAGTAGGCATGTTTCCACCGTAAATTTATAGAAATAATCTGTTGCCGTTGTTGTCATTTGAGTATTTTTTCCGGTTTCTTTTGACCCTATATATAGACTTTAAGTCAAATTTAGTTTAATTGTTCAAATAAAGCATATAAGCCCTAGTTATAAAAAGTTTAAAACTTTATCCAAACGTAATTTTAGCTGAGCAAAAGCACCCCCTAAAGGCGATGCCATCACTCAAGTTAAAGGGGGAGAACACCATTAAAATATGGTTGAGGCAAGCCGGTGAGGGGAGGGGGGGAGGAACAGAAGAAGAAGTACTAGGTAAGACTTGGCAAAAAATTAATTTTTAGATGTTTAAAAGAAAAGTATTGCCCAACGTTATTAAATTTTTTTGGCATTTTTATTGCATAAATTAATAGTGAAACGAAGAATAATTGATGAGGCTTTAAAATTTTTTTAAATAAATATTTGCTTTAAAAGAATGGCTTGTTTTCTAGAAATTTAAAAAAGAATATTCTTATAAACTTTTATACAGGGCCCCCTTAAGCAGGATACTGTAGCATCTACATTTGTACCAACAATTAGAGATGGTCAAATCACCCAAAAATCATTAAAGGATCTTAAAGAACCGAATAATAAACTTATTTGCCAATCTTTTTAACTTTGCTAGAATTGGAAATAATTAGAGCCAATGAAAATTTGTAAAAATGACATGCATGTCATTTTTTGAATTTTCATTGGCTCTAGTTTTGTGATAGTTTCAAACCGCTGCGAAACAAAGCTTTTTATACCACATTTGTTTTGAAATCAGAATCATTAATGGAAGGTAGTGTCACAAAATCGGATTATTGAAAGCGGGTAAAAAAATATATTTTAAAAAAAGTAATAAAAAATCTAAGAAATTGTAAAGTTTACCCGAGTTAAATTAATATAAAAAATTTGTGGTTGAGCCTATGATGTAGTATACAAAGAATTATTAAATTAATCTAAATAAAATAATTTTTAAATGCAAAATATAATTACTAAAAGTATATGCTCTTTTCAGCTTCCTCCCCAGCAAAAAGGAAAGTAGAGATAGTGAAGTTATTGATACTTAATTGTCAGTTGTGTTAATATAGTCCGATTTAAAGGAAAAGGCCACCAGCTTCATCAGCATGCCTTGTTTCTCTCACTTTAAAATTAGTCCTGAAATTTTTGTTGGATATACGGTCAAATTCATGTAACGCGCCATGTTTCAAATTTAAAAGTGGGTGGGGGGGAAAAAAAGGGGTTTAAATTTCGGACTCTTTTGGATGATGTCCCGGCCTTTTTTTTTAAATCGGACTCTACTCGTTAAAGTTTATAAAATAAACAAAACAATTTTTTTTTTTTTGTTGCAGGTCTAAATTACTTTATTTTTAAGAAATTATAATATGTTTTTTTTTTTTGGGTTTTGAATTTTATAATGTGTTTTAAATTTACCTGATAAACTATTTTATTTTTTTTATCTTTTTACGCCTATGGTGATATTTTTATAGTTTTTAAAATCTTTGTTACTTTTTTATATTTGAATTATTATGGCTGCTATGTTAATTCTGACTTTGTTTCGTTTTTTTATAGTTAGACTATCTTCTGGCATTTTAAATTCATCTGCAAACCACATTGTTTTAAGGCCTCGTTTGTCTTGTTGTGTGCAATATATTATGTTTTTTTGTATCCATGGGTTTTTTTTTTTTAAAAAAATCAAAATTTTTACATTTTTTTTTATTTGGTTCTCCATTGATTTTCCAACAGTAAGCCTAAATGAAACACGGTAAATATTAGTTACTATTTAGCTAATATTCCAATGATTTTCCAACAGTGGCCCTAAATGAAACAGGGGGAGATATTAGTTACTATATTTTAACACCCCAAGGTTTTTCAACAGTGGGCCTTCATAAACATAACATAGGGCCAATATGTAGAAGTATTGGCAAACTGACTGATAAGTGTTGATGGGCCTTTCCAAACGCAATAACCATGTTGGCACCAACATATATTGTGTCAATGGGCAGTTGAATAATTAAATAAAAAATATATTGGGCCATTGATTTTCCATTATTCAATGTTTATAGGGAACTTACATACCATATTTTAAGATTCTACTTCGTCGGAAAGTGCGCCATAATTTTTATGAGTCAATCAGTAAATCAGTAATGAAATCAGCTATTTTTAAAATCGAAGATCTTAGAGATCACTACTTGACGTAACTTTCTAAATTTTTTCACAGGTAATTAGAATACCTATGTAAATTTACAAATTTCATTCATATTTTAATTTCTAAAACTGTTTAGTGGCAATTGGAATATCGTCAATATCGTCGTCAAAAAAAATTTAAAGAGCTATTTAAATATCAAAAAATTAAACCGTCGCGTCGTCATAAAAAAATCGAAATTCTTGGTAAGAAACTGAAAAACAAAAGACGATCGGAGGATGAAAATGGGAGCAAAATGTTCATCACTAAATAGAGTCCCAATAATGTTAAAGTTAAAAACTGTTCAAAATTAAAACCAATAATGACAAGCAAAAATTAAAATTGATGATTTTTATTTTTTTGTTAATAACTCAGAATCAAATTTTTAGAGAAAAAATTTACTGCACTACTTCCGGCTGCAACAAAAACCAACTGGTGTCTACGCTAGTTTGGGACATAACGACATAAAAGGTCAGATTGGTTACAAAATCCTGAACGTGAGAACAGATCAGATAATTACCCAATACTTATTTAACAAAATATTCGAGGTAAAAATTCCAGATCGAAGTAAGTGGAAGCAACCCGATCTTCCCGGCATGGTTGGAGACATTATCTGGTATATAGATGGTTCCAAAACAGAGCAGAGAACTGGAGCGGGCGTCTACTCCATTCCACTAGGAACACACAGTTCTCTATTTCAAACGGAAATATATGCTTTACTGCACTGTGCAAAAAAAATAACAGGACGGCTTATAAAACAAGCAATCGGCATAATAACAGACAGCCAGGCACTAGGGGCACTAGTAAACTCCAAGACAACGTCCAAGCTGACATGGGAATGCCAAAAAGAACTGGAAATCCTGGAGGAATGTAACAGGGTAACTTTCCTGTGGGTACCAGGATATTCGGGAATAGAAGGCAACGAAAAAGTGGATGAGCTATCACAACAGGGATCAACCACATCATACTTTGAACCTGGCCCTAAAGTGACCAACACACAGCACGGGGGCAAACCAGAGAATGGATTCGAAGCAAACACGAGAAATACTAAGTGAGCAACAGTAGAATAAGTCATGAAAAAGGCTTTATAAGGGGCCCATTCACAAGAACGAAGGAAGAACTACTTAAAGTAGGAAAATAATTCGCAAAACAGTAGGGCTGCTAACAGGGCACGATAGAAAGAGGACACTCACACAAGATGGGCTTATACAATGGGGACCCAAGTTGAAGAATGTGCGACGAGGGAGAAGAAACCATATTCTGTGAAAATATGAAGCGTTGAATCACAAAATACAGGCATTATTTGGGCAACCCAAAATGAGTCTACAGGAATATATCAACCAACCAGTCTCGGAGTTATACAGACTTGTAGAAAGAACAAGACTAATGGGAGGATTGGTATAAAAGATAATAGGAGATTAGACAGAATAAGCCCAAGAGGCTGCGCTGCCTTTCTCTCCCAGAAAAGAAGCATAAGAAGAACAGTTAAAATCAGCATTAAATTTTCTAAAACTTTTCCAATTTAAATATTTCCCTATCTTGTATACTAAGCGAGATAGCAATGCATGTGCCCCGAATTTGGGACACACTGTATACAGATATTGCACCTTACAGCAACTTATAAAACACGTTGGTGCCCTACAGACCTTATACAAATAATTACTGCTCTCATTAATGACTGAATAAGGTCATCCACACAAAACCTAATGTAGCAACCAAACCACACATGACAGCATGTGGCCTTCGCTCGGTGGTCACATTTCAGACCTCTAACCTGCTGTACGTGGTTTAACTTTGCGGATTTGACGAAAAGTTATGTTTCAACCCCATAAAGCACTATTATTATTTTTTATTATTTAATTTTGAATTAATAAGGTTTAAAAATACATAACGCCATATACCCTACTTTTATTATTTGTCATGTTAAAACATCTTTGTTATTGAAAAAATTTCAGTTAGACGAAAAACATTCTTTGTATGGTTGTAGAGGAAGTATGGATTTTTTTTTATGATAGCCTTCAAATAACAAAACCAATACCATAAAATATAAAAGAAATTTTTTAAAATGTCATTTATATAACCCTTGCGAATATAATAAAATAGAGGAAACTTTCAAGACATATGCCAAACAAAAGAGCTTTAAACTTACATTAAAAATACAGATTTCACAAATCAAACATTTGTCAAGCTGTATTTGATAAATATCATAAAATACACTGGCACGTTTCTAGCATTTTATCAAAAAAAAACTTAAATAAAAGAAATGCTTTTTTATATAAATAAATTAAGATAACTGTGTATTTTCAATTTCTGCTAATTAAAATATGTAATAGGATTGCTTAATGCTGATGTAAGTAATTACAGGTTACTTTAGTGATTATTAACTTACTACCTTTTTATTTTTTTACAATAATAAATACATTATTCTCAACAAAAACTTTAAATAAAAAATTATAAGAATTTTTAAATTTTAAAAATGTTTAGTTTGAGTTTTAGTTTAATTCGAAAACCTTATTTAATTATAGTAGACTCTGAAAGCGGTAATAGATTTGTCACCGAAATGTTGATGCAATTATAGTTTTAAAAGTTTTTAATATATTTTTTCTAATTGATGTGTATTATAATCAGAGTTAAAATGGTCTTTTTAAAAAAGAAGAAATTAACCCCCTCGTCCCTACTTGCTCACGGATTTTTAAATATCTAATTAATTTACAAACATTTTCCTTATAAAATATGTATAATCAATTTGTCAGCTAGTCTTAAAGTTTGAAACTAATAAACGATTAAATTTCAGTCCTGTAACTTTAAGCTGCCTCTGGCAGAATGTTTGATTATAGGCTATATTTTAGATCAATCAGCATTAATAATAAATTGAGAAGAAATCAAGTTTTATAGTCTAGTTGGTGTTCCCTATTAAATTTAAATAAGTGGCATATCTAACGACTTGCAATAGCATAGGGTTTCGTTGAAATACTTAACACGCGACAGTTTTATAAAAGACATTTGGTTTTTATTTATCAACACATGCCAGATTAATTCTATGACTAATATTTATACCTAAATTCTAGCTTTGCATACCCACAACTTAGTAGTAATATTTTTATTTTTTAGGATTCTTCTTCTTCTTCTTCGGGTGCCATGTGCTATGCCGCACGTCGGCGATTATTTGTCCATTTCATGGTCACAGAATAGCCTGGATGCCCTCCTCAGCCTGTCTAAAAATGATTGCGGCATTCAGTATACCACACCAATCTCTTATATTGCGGAGCTAAGAGTGTTGTTTTCGACCTGGCCTTCTTCTACCTTCGATCTTTCCTTGCAGTATTAACTATGGTATGGAGTAGCAAGGTCCTCTCAGTATATGCCCGAGATACGACACTTTACGTTTTTTTACCGTGTCCAATAGATGTCTTTCCACTCCAGCCCTTCGTAGAACTTCATCATTAGTTGTGTGGGCTGTCCATTTCTCTTTAGCTTCCCTTATTTTTCTCTTAATAGTGCGATTTAGTTCTTTATATTTATCAGGGTGGTTTTTAACAAGTCGGCGTTCATTCATCAAGCTCAGTATTTCGTCGGTCATCCATGGTTTGATTTTTTCTTGTTTTGATCGATCAAGTACCATCTCCGCAGCCGCATGAATGTTTGTTTTCAGCGTATTCCAGATATCGTCAGCTGCAACTTCCAGACCAGGGTTGTTTTCCTGACACAGTTTGTCCAATTTAGTCTTCATGTTTGTTGTTTATTTTTTAGAATAAGATAAATAAATGAAATTTGGTTTGACGGTATTTAACATTATTAACATAATTATGCACTACTTGATTTATTTATGTGTTTTGTATCACTTCCGGTTTAATCGGAAATGACTAGTATTTTCAAATTTTTTAATGGGACGTCTAGTAGATTTGCTCTTATTTTAATTTGCTTTTAATTAATTTCTAAATACAGTGATATCCAATTTATAAGTTTTGACACTTTTACTCCAAAACATTTAATTTTTTAAATTTCAATCCAAAAAGCCTTGAGTATGCTAACACGAATAATTTTAAATCCAGTAGCCATTTTATTTTTGGTTTTTACAGCTTCTTTAGACAAAGTTAAAAGTTGCAAAATTCTATTTATGCTAATCAGTTATTTTTTTAGGAAATCAGGGTTGTTCGTTAACATATTTTAAAAGAGCATTTACCTCCAAATAATTTGGTATACACAGTCGATAATTTGAGTAAAACTATCTCTAACAAATTTCACCTGTCAACTGTCATATGTCGAAAACCACGTGACTTAGAAAATATAACTTACTTGGACGAGATCTATCTTTAGATCCTTTAAAGGCGTTTTTTTTCATGGGATAGCGTTCGGAAGTTATCGACTAAAATCATAATTTAACCCTGATGATGATTAAAATGGAGACGTTGTTTTATATTATATAGCTAAAGCATACCAATCGATTAATTAATACATTTTTAGATCAACTTTTAAGTGCCTTTTAACTCCAATCAAAAACCACGTGACTTATTAAGGAAATTAATCTTACTTCGACGAGATGGGTGGTTATATAATTGATATAAGAAATGATGCCAACAACTGCTAAAAGGTCATGGTGAAATGATATAAAAAATTATTTTTTTTACGTTTGTCCTTATTCACGTGACATTGCCTAAATGTAAAAGGATGAGAAAGAGGCAGAATTATATGGTAAAATGACATATTACATTTAGGTTGCCAAAATTACCGTTATGCTTAAATTATATTTATTAAAACAAAAAAGAAAAAAATTAGTACGATACCGTCACATGTGTTGCGTAGTTAATTATAAGGGTTATACAGCTGTTCAAAGTCGAGCCGACAGATATCAATTAGCGATGAGATCGGTAAGCCGAGGGTAAATTGACCACTGTGGCCTTAGTATTGGAGTCGAAGGAACAAAAATAAACTTGACGTACTAAATAGATTCTAAATTTATTCTTCTATAAATTGCGGACAGTGGCAATGCAATGGAATTTAGAATTTTAATTAACCGTTGTTAGTAAGAAATTGGTTAATGGTCAAAATAAACGTCTCTTAAAATTTAGAGAAAATGTTATATCTCTCATAGGGGGAAAAAATCCAGCACAGAAACAAATAAACATCATGTTGGAAATTTTTTACTTTTTGGAACCAAATCCACCCACCGAAAAAGATAAAAGTGCAATGCTGAGATGCAGACAATGCAAGAAGAGAAAAACCATATATTTTTTTCCAATTTGCCAAATATAGCCAAGCCTTTGTGTTCATCTTTGCTTCAAAGACTATCATACTACAAACTAAACAAATATTTAGTTTTAAATATTAATATCTTTTTATAGTTTGTGTTCAGTATTTATTGAATAATCTCGTTTTTCTATTTTTAGAAACTTTGTTTTTGTTACATTTTGTCTTTTCTAGATTATGCAGTGTATTTATTGAAATATCATTTTGTTCTTATTATTATTAGAATTTTTCTTTTCATAATTTGTATCAATTTAATAAAAACGTCCAGTATACTGTACGTCCAGTTAACTGGACAAATGGGATATTCTACTTATGATTACTAAAATATCACGACGTCCAGTATACTGGATATACATTTTTAGCTGTCAAATTGGCAGATATTTGTTATTGGATGCTTAAACAACGTATTTGTGCAACAAAGGAAATACTATTATTTGTTTTTGGGCCCGAGGTAAAGTTTATTCTTTAATTTACCGTGGCACTCAACCTGTTTAAACGACAACAATTTCTCCTATTCCCCCTTCAAATACAACGATGACCGACGGCATCCGCGATTTGT
Source organism: Listronotus oregonensis (assembly GCA_019359885.1). Taxonomy (NCBI): domain Eukaryota; kingdom Metazoa; phylum Arthropoda; class Insecta; order Coleoptera; family Curculionidae; genus Listronotus; species Listronotus oregonensis. The sequence continues at coordinate 35,272 of JAHBCN010007244.1, read as the reverse complement.
TAGAATATTGTCGACAGTGTTTTCATTTCATAAAATATTTATTAGAAATACGATATTTTTGACCATACATTTATCGAAATTGGGCTCCTTACAAAAAATATGTTTATGTGTGCTAATCATAATCAGTAGAAATCTTTGGTGCTAATAAATAATTTTAAAAATTATAGGACCTTTAGTTTTGACTAGTATCCTTTTTAGAACAAAAATAACAATTAAGAATAAGTTTGTATTAAAGAATTTGTTGATCGTCGATCTGGCAACCTTGGGCACCCCGCTCATATAGGATAAGGCGAATAACGACGACTGCATGCCGGTCGACGCTATCTTCGCTTCGGCCGCCGCGCCGGCATCATGACTAGAGTGATCTGCAAATCGAATCAGGCTACCTTTTTCCGTAATTATTTTAAATTATATTTTAAATATATATTTTTTATTTGGATTTAGATTTAATATAATTTTATTATTTTTTAGGGTTATTATTTCTCTAGTTTTTTTTTAAATGATCTCGAAGGTTTAATTATTTGTTTTTTTCTGTTTTCCTTCCTATAAGAAGTTTGTCTTTTTTATTGCTCGGATAACAAGTGTGACCAGTGGGTCTGATTAAAGCGTGGCTTCAAGTGTTGTTTATTTTGTGCTTCTATAGGAAGTTAATGGTTGCTTTAAATAAGCGAGTTAAAATCTAGAATTACTGGTTAGGCTGTGGCCTAGTGTTTAAGTCTTTAAGAGTCATTACTTTTCTACTAGAGAATCTGTCCCACAAAAATATTTTAATTCCGGTTAAAATTTTTACGGTCCTGGAGATTCAATAAAAGGCTGTTAATTATATTTTTTATTTATTTCGGCAATCGTAAACTTTCAAAATTTAATTTAAATCTAACCCTTTTAACGAGGTTTGTAATTTTGTTTTGTTATATCAAAAAATAAAAACTTTGAGACTTTTTGTAATTAGATAAGTAAACTGATATAAATAAAATTGTTGTCACAAAATAAAGAAAAGTCTTTAACTGGCCTGGGCCGACCAAGCAACCGAACCACTTACTTAGGCACCGCGGCTGCTTCGCGCAGCCGCCTCGGTCGACCAAGTGGTCATGTCCGAATTCCCCGCTTTGTCGCACTGGCACGAGGTAGAACTCTGGAACGGCCGGTACCTCAGGGTTCCATCTCGTTACCCTCATGCGACAGAGACGGGAATAAACAATATTTCACTGACAAGGGCGCAAGGATAGCGCTAAGAAAATTAAACCGATTTTCCCACAAATTGATTTTTAATAAATTTACAGGAACCTCCTGTCTGCCTGCAATATTAACCTTAAGACCCAATAAAATCTAAATACATAGTATTTAAACTATTAAAGCGCCGGTAAGGCCTTAGGCAAGTTGGAGGGTGTCGGGCACTCTGCGGCAAGCCCGTGTTTTCCTGGCACGCCGAAATATTACACCGATTTTGGGTTGTCGCTTACAGTACCTAATAAAGCTTACCAAAGTATAGACCAAAGATGCGCGAAACGCAATGTATTAAATACAACAATGATTAACATGACTGCATAAAAACGAAAATATTGTAAAAAATCTCCCAAAAATGCAATTGACAACCAATACTTTAACGTCCGGCGTTCGGTAGATACGGACTGATTAGTGTGTGTGTGTCTAGTGCGGTAACTAGCGATAACTGGATAAATATATATATATAATATATATATATATATATATATATATATATATATATATATATATATATATATATATATATATATATATATATATATATATATATATATATATATATATATATATATATATATATATATATATATATATTATATATATATATATATATATATATATATATATATATATATATATATATATATATAAATAATATAAAGTACAATAGAATGTCTGACCGTTTGATATACTTTTAATTTTGAATTCAACTAATTCAATTAATTTGAAGTCAACCCGTACCCGTTATTTTGTAAAAAAAAATTCTAAGAAAAACCAAGCAATTTTACCACAGTTTTAAATTTTATAAATAAATGTTATTGCTATTTTAAGTAGTATTCTTACCTCCTTTTAAACAAAAATGTTACTGCTGTAACTGAAACTCACCTGAAACAAAAGATAAATGCATTGAAAATCGCTGTCAAATAAGAATAAAAATATTTTTTTTTTAGTTACCTACGCTATACAGTACAGTTTTAAAGCAAATTTATTTTTAATATTAAACTTTTTTTTTAGACCAAACCAACGTATATTAGGTAAGTGTTTTTTTTTTTGTAGGCTGCTTTTATTTAAAACGCGTTTGCTTCAAAAAAAACTAATAATTTTAAAAATATATCATCCGTGCTTACTTTTCAAATAAAAATAATAATGAGAAGTAGTAGTCACACACATAAAGCCTTGCGTAAATTTAATAAATCTATACCGTCAAAAAGCCTCTAGAAAAATCTCCCACCACCTGTCAAGCAGAAGTCTGTGTAATCGATATCTGTGTACCCAAATATGTCAAAAAAAAGCCTACAGGGAGCAAATATCTACCTGTTTTCGGACAATCAGGCGCATTACAGACTTTAACTTCATGCTGTTTTGACTTAAGGCTCGCCTCGGAACGCCGACAATCTTAAAGCTAACCTAATGTGGATGCCAGGACATAAAAAAAAGAAAGGCAATGAAATTGCCGACCAACTTGCCAAAGTGGGTGCAAAGGCCCCTTTTTACGGACCGGAACCTTTCTGCGGCACAACTTTTTGGAAAGCTCACTCACATTTTGGAAAAAGTCAGAAGAATGGAAAAAGGGGCAAAAAGAGACTCAGTGGAACAACGTTCCAGGCCAAAGGCAGGCGAAGAGATTTATCCTAATCGTCTAAGTATACTAAAAGCTATTGGTACTTAAAAAAACGAATTCAGGATAGTCACTGTAGCAAAAACCCTCTGCAAAAGGATTTTCTATTTCTAAATTCTAATTTCAACAGGGTTTTTCTTCCAAGCTAGATCTTTTTTAGCACCATGTTGTATTCATTGTGTTTTGTTTTGTGTTTATTGAAAAATACTTAAAAAATACTATATGTAACACCATACTTACACAGAAGTCATAATTTTTTGAGTATGTCATAATTTTCCTACACATAACTTTGCATAAATTTTCCTATAAAAGGTGCAAGTAAATGTTCAACTCCCTTTTTAAATCAAAGAAAAGTGCGTCCAGATATTTGCAGTCTTTATGCTCAAAGTAACTTTTGATTTGTGACTTATTTAAATTTGATTTTAATTAATAAACATTTAATTTAATTCAAACTTTTTAGACTAGTCCATGCTGTTAAGTTAAGTTAGTTAGGGTAAATGTATGAAGAATGAATGATACTTTAAACTATAGATTTAAGTTAGGATTGTATACAAAAGAGAATTACAAATTGTTGTAATTGAAATGTCTGTCAATAACACTAGAATCTTGGACTTCCATTATCTTTATTGTTAATTGTTACACAACGTTTCGGTTAGTGATGTATCTCCAACGTTTTCAAGTGATAACTAAAAGCTATTTTTTAAAAGACTACGACTTATATACTATCCCTTGTTCACCGAAGCTTGACCGACTTTTCACGGTTTAGCAACGGCTGCCAGGTATTCGGAATAACGATGCTAGGCTTGCTTAATACATTTTTGTTGTTTACAATTATTACAGCTTCTTTAAATTTTCTTTGCTTCCAGTGGGTTTCTTTATAAATGGTTTTTGCTTCCGACCATTGTATGCGGTGTTGTTTTGACCAAGCGTGTTCGGCAATTCCTGACTTCGATGTTTCACTCGTTTCGTATGTTTTTTGTGTTCTTTAACTCTAACTTCGAGTGGTCTCTTTGTTTCCCCGATGTATACCTCACCACATTCACAGGGAATTTGGTAGATCTTAGTAAGAATACTTCTTAGAGTAGTTTGGGATTTAAATGCCGTTTTAATACTATACTTGTTCGCAATTCTGCGAATCTTTTTGGAAGTTCCTTTAATAAATGGAATTGTCATAAATACTTCAAGTTAGAGTTTCTTGTCTTATTTTGATATTTTTCGATTGTTTCCTTTATTATTAGTCTCTTACTGTATCCGTTCTGCTTAAGATCCCTAGTTAAGTTACCTATTTTCTCTTGCAGCGATTCCCTACTGTTACATAAGGACACCGCACGATTATATAAAGTACGTATAACCTTCTGTTTGGTTTCGTTAGAGTGATTAGAATTCTGGTGTAAATATTGTCCAGTGTGGGTAGGCTTGCTGTATACCGACTTTTGTATATGTCTATTATTTCGTTAGACTAGAACGTCGAGTAAAGGTAGGGCCGAATTCTGCTCCTTCTCCATTGTGAATTTAATACAAGGTCGGAGGCAATTTAGATGTTTTAAGAAACCTTCAAGTATTTCGTCATTATCTGTCCATATAATAAAAGTATCGTTAATATATCTTGGCCAAACTTTTGGTTTAATTAGTGCAGTTTTAATTGCATGTTCCTCAAACCATTCCATATAAATATTTCCTACCACTGGGGAGAGCGATGACCCATGGGAAGCCCATCAACCTGCGCGTAGGACTCATCTTTCACCTGAAAGTAGGAACTACGGAGCCAAAGCTCCAACAACTCCATCACTCCATCCAGCGGCAGAGTGGTGCGTTCTACTAGTGTTTTATTTACACTATACGTACTTTATATAATCGTGCAGTGACCATATGTAACAGTAGGGAATCCCTGCAAGAGGAAATAGGTAACATAACTAGGGATCTTAAGCACAACGGATACAGTAAGAGACTAATAAAGAAAACAATCGAAAAATATAAAAATAAGACAAGAAACTCTAACTTGAAGTATTTATGACAATTCCATATATTAAAGGAACTTCCAAAAAGATTCGCAGAATCGCGAATAAGTATAATATTAAAACGGCATTAAAATCCCAAACTACTCTAAGAAGTATTCTTACTAAGACGAGAACAGACCACAATGTTTCAAATAATGACTGTATCTACCAATTCCCTGAATGTGTAAGGTATACATCGAAAAAGATCAAGTTAGAGAAAGAACACGAAAAAATACGGAACAGAAAACGTCGAAGTCAGGATTGATACCTTGGTCAAAAGAACACCGCATACATGGTCGGACAAACCATTCATGAAACCCACTGGAAAAGAAAATTTAAAAATGCTGTAATAACGTAAACAACAAAAATGTATTTAGCAAGCCTAGCATCCATATTCCGAATACCTGGCAGCCGTTGCGGAACCGTGAAAAGTCGGTCAAGCCTCGGTGAACAAGAGATAGTAAATAAGTCGTAGTTTTTAAGAATAATTTTTAGTTATCACTTGAAAACGGTTGGAAATACATCAGTGACCAAAACGTTGTGTAACAATTAACAAGTAAAGACAATGGAAATCCAAAATTCTAGTGTTATTGAAACCATTACATTGTCTAACACTTTCAAGGAAATGTTCTAAATGTATGTGTTTTCTTCAAAAACCAATTTAAGTAATAAAAGATAAGTGGGCGAACATTAAAACACCCTTTTTAGTCCAATCTATTCGTAGGTTGACGAAGTTGGCGTATAACTTAAAAATAGCTTTCCAGTCACCAATTTGGGGAGATTGTAACAGGTCAAGCGAAACCGTGAAATATATACTATGCAAATGCATGGAATTAACACGCTTAAGTCTTGCTCTCCCGATAAACATATCCAACTTTGCATAAGATCCTACAAGGTCAAAGTGAAAAGCAGAGTAAAGTAGCCCCATCCACTACAAGACAATACAATACGATAACCCGTCAAACTAGGCGCCAATGACGTCTCAGAATATATAGACCCGGTGCTCCATTCGTAGATCATTTTATTGACCACCGGCACTACAGCTTGGCTTTTTTACAATTCAAGGCCAAAAAAGACAGATTTAGAAGTGGGATTAGACACAGATCAACGTGCCACAGCTTACGCAAAGTACAGTCATCTGACAGTAAAAGATACAATATTAAAATATGGAAAATATTCATTTTAAGCTCGGATAACATATGACCAGAATGGTATTACAAATGAATCTATGTTGTCAAACATATTTCTATGATCCTTTGCACTCCTCTTAACAAAGCGTATTCTTCTCTATTTCTAAAACAAGGGCAAAATTTTAGCAGTTTTAATTAAACGACACCACGGACGGTATAGCTTTTACTACAACTTTTCATTAACGTCTTATTAATAGCTTTCAGACGGGACCTACTAACGTGGAATTTAAACCATAACCCCCAGCCCAGCAAACATTACCCAAATCTAACTTTAGAAAGTACTTCACTGCTTAGTTTTGTATTGTTGTGCCCTCTTACATATTCCGCAAACTGCGAGAAGCTTTTTGGTGCATGACAGGTCTCATTCTTAAAAATATATTACATATTTTACAACAACACGAAAAATTGCATTTTAATCTTATAAAGACGTCAAACTAGGACCCACAAATGTCCTGTGACAATTTAATGATCAGAAGTGTTATCGCTTCTAGCAAAAACTTAATAGGATATAAGAAAGGTAAAACTTTTAGTGTTTCCCTTTGTGAAGCAAAATCTGTTCTTATCATATATCTTATCATAGAGCATTAGACAAATAAAATATATAGTAATTTAAATTTATAGTCGGGAATGTTAAAAAATTAATTATTAAAATTTAAAACAAATGCATTTATTTTTATGTGGTTAGGTACTTGTTCAAACCTTTACTTTTTTTAACTGACCTATTAAAAAAAAACTTATATTATACACTGTGTTCAAAAAGTCCCAGACCCCCGATATTTCGAAAACGCCGCCTCTGATCCAAAAATCTTTTATACAGGGTGCTTTACAAACACGAAAAAAACCGATGTTGTGTTTTTTGAAATGAAATAGTATTATTTTCAATTAACGTCCTAAATCTATGCAATATTTTAGCCCTTTTTCCTGTTTCATGTCCTATACCTAAATCCATCAGTTAAAAAGATATGAGGTAACTTTTATTCAGATTTTTAAATTTTGTTCACAGATTATCTATTATTTCACCTTTTACCTATAAGACACTACAACATATGTGAATGACATAACGACTACCAAGTAAAGTAACTTTGTACTTAAGTTTAATAATCTAATTTATTTTAAATGTCTCTTACTGAAGAACGCATTACCCTTTTGATGATCAGAGTTCAGGAGATATAGCATTCTTTAATGAAACAAAACATTTTTAATGATACATTTCAGGATGACCTCTCTATTATTTCCAAATCTACAGTGATCAGGACCATTCGGAGATTTAGCAAACTTGTTGCCGTAGATCAGCAGCAACTCTGGAAGTTCGAGAAATGGTATTAATGAAGAAAAAGTTTGAAAATTGTTCATTTTTACCCAAATATATTATTGATTATCCTTTTTTTAATTACGAATATACTTTTATTTGTAGCTTGATATATGCATTTATATTATATAAAAATATTTCTTTCCCAAGTGTTAAGTTAGTCAGTTAGTCTAACATTATTTTACAACTTTTAAAGATTTTGTTATAATTTAAAGATTTTAGCAAAAATTAATTAAATAAATTGTTTTAAAAAGTTATACAGTATTTGATATCTTAACTGGCACAGTCGTGGAATTTTAGTGATGAGCAAAACAGACCAAGACCAAGACCAGCTAGTCTTGGTCTTGGTCTTCTCTTCTAAGTAGTCTTGGTCTTGATCACTGAAGCCAAAGAAGGTCTTGGTCTTGGTCTGTTGCTGGTCTTGGTCTTGAATGCTTGCACGGTCTTGGTCTTGGTCTTGGTCTTGCAAAGTCTTGCTGGTCTGCTTTTTTGGTAGTAATAATTTAAACTAATCAATCTTGAGGTAAAATATATCTTTTTAATACTTAAATATAAATCAAGATGGGACTATATTTTTGCTTTAAAAATTTTAAAATATACCAGTTTTAATCTTAAACGTAAATTAAAATTATTTGTTTAAAGGATATTATTTTAATGAAGGCGTTTATTTATTTATAGTGCCAAATGGTTATTTTTCCATACATAGGCTTATACATTTTACTTGTTTCACGCCTAGTATGTCAATATTTTTTGAATGTAAACTACACTAGTAATTCTATAAAACATTATTAAACAAATTTAACAAAAGTAAAACATACAATTAATTAACAATTCTTCAAAACAAACAAATTTCAGGATTTTTTTATCTATTCGCTAAATATTAAAAATATATTAATTTACCATCACATTTTTTAAAAATTAATAGTAAATTTGCCACTTTATATGTTTGTTTTCCGCCCTAGGTTTCAGCCTTCTAAGCCTTTGCGTAAATCCATCCCTTTTATAGCGCTCTATTTTTGGTTAAATTAGACACAACCTTCTTTTATTCATTTGATGGCATATAGGAAACATTTTAGGGATAAAAGAATTATATAAATTTTTCTTTGGAAAAGCAGATAAAATTAAAGCAAATACAAAACTGTGTACTGTGTGAGCAGAAAAAAATACTTTTAATTTCAACCAGATGTGAAATATATGTGAAAATAATTCTGATATGTAATCATTGGTTTCTGATTAAAAAAAAATATTTAAAAACGTTTTAGTTTATATAAACTTTTACCTTTAAATTGGTTAAAATTTGTCGTACAAAGTTTGTAAAAATACTTTATAAACAATCTGCAGATTTAAAGGAGGCCCAATAGATGTGACAAAGCTCGATATCTCCTAAATCGTTATGTGAAAAACTAAACATACAAAATTATAGACAAAAAGGGCATAAAATGTAGGTATTTACTATTCCAGAATTTTCTATTATTCCACTGCCACTCAAGAAAAAACTCCCTTATTTTTAGCTTTTCCCAAAATAAAAAATTTATGGGGAAAAATTAATTTAGAAAAAATCGCCACCCTGTATAATATGGAAATTGTAGTTATATAGGAACAATGTCGACGTAGATGGTTTTAAATATTATTTTGGTTTTGACTTTTTCATCTAAACCGGAGAGTGATTTTACAATCCATTTATATAAAAGTATTCCTTTATCATATGGCAAATATATTTTTATTAATCAATTACTTTCACATTATCTTAATTTTAAGAAGCAATCTAATGGTGCTACCTCTTACAGTGTAAAACAAAAATATTTCTGAATTTTGGAGATTTTGATCTACCTGTAAGTGACATCACTTGATAGCTAATTAAAAAAAAAACATTAAAATTATGAAAGTAATATTCAGCTTCATAACTTTACCCTTAGTTTTTCTCTGTCATCAAGCGATTTCGGAGATATCAAGCTTTGTGGGACCATTGAGTCACCATCTCATTTTTGTAACATGTTATTAAATTTATTCGTTATCGTTGTTAAAGAACTATAGAACCAAAAGAACAAAATGATCATTTAATTATTATTTTATTTAAGAAACTCTTACTTATTAAATAATCGCCCCTTTTGACAGTTTCTTGACTGTTTTTGTCATGTTTGTACGAAATACCTCTGTATATTAAATATAACAATAAAATAGTACAATTTCAAAAGTTGCACAAGTGCAAGAGTCTTGCAGGTCGGTCTTGAGCCCGCGTAGTCTCCACCTCGGTCTTGGTCTTGGTCTTGGACTTGTAAGCGAAAAGGCAGTCTTGGTCTTGGTCTTGGTCTTGGTCTTGCTGCAAGACCAGACCGCTCTAGATAAGACCGGTCTCGCTCATCACTAGGAATTTTCGGAATTGATTGATTATTGACTATCGGCGTGATTGATTGACTATCGTTCGTCGGGGTCAAAAATCGAACTAACCGAAAATAAAAGTTCTAGAGTTGTTTGCTGTGAGGTGTCAGAGTGGATTTCCGGACATCAGAAACGCAGTACATTGTGTACCTGTTACCTTAAGCAATCGGAGAGTTGGACCAACTTTGCCCCAATTCTCGCAAGGACCAGGACAATTTGGAAGGACCACATCGCCAACCAAACCCTGACCTTATAGCCATGTTTAGAATCCTCAACATAATTTTATGTAGTGCAACTGAACATATGTCTGAAATTAAATATTATTGACAAATTAGTAAATCCTAGATTTGACACCTTCAACTGACTCTAGCTAGTTCTACCGCCAGAAGTAATTAGATTAATAAATCAAACTTTAAATAGCAGTACCATAAATTACATTATCAAATTACCTTTACAAAATTTAGAGTGATGAAAATCAAAACAATTTTTATTCTTTATCAGAAGAGAATTTAAATATAAGCAGTAATCTTACAATGGCTCAGTTTAAACCTGAATATTTAAGGGTGTGTGCCACAATTTGATGGCAATCCCAATGATCTTAATAGATATTTAGCTGTGTCAAAGTATAATAGATGCATTTACAGACCCACTGAACCTAATAATTTTCAAAATATTTATTTACTAAATTCAATAATAAGTAAGCTTAGTGGAAATGCAAAATTAATTTTAGGGACTCAAAAAGTCACAACATGGGATGAATTAAAAATTATTTTTAATAGACATTTTTCCGATCCAAGGGACGAGGCTTACTTAAATAGATATTGATTTATGCTTAGGCAACAAAACTACAAAAATCTAAGTGATTTTATGACCGTATATTGCATATTTAAACTTACTCTGTTCTTACATTAATGTTCCTTGAAGTTAACGACAGAGCAAAAATTTAAAGAAATCTTTATAATAATTTAGCTTTAAAAACATTTTTATCCGTTTTAAGAGAACCTTTAGGTACAACCATTCGTTGCATACGTCCTAGGGACCTGCCAACACCTGTTGTTGAATACAATACCAATATTTTAAATATGTCAAAAATATCAAACCAAAAACAGCCGATGCAACACTTTAGACCCACAAATATTTTCCAAACCATCAACGTGCTTTTAATATGCATACACCACACAATCAATTTAATTTTTAAACCATTTCCATCTCAGCCCATTCCGATTAGACCAAATTATAATATAAAACAACATTTTCTACAAATTACAGGTATTTAAGCCTAAACAAAATAATAATACAAATGTCTTCAGGCCTAATCAAACAAACCTTTACCCCAACCCTACCCCAATAGTGCTACAACAACAAACAAATCACACATTTAGACCAACACCCAGTCAACAACCTTTTCAAAGAAATCACTTTCAGTCAAATTATCTTAGTACCGCATTTTCTATGGCTGAAGAGCTATACAACACAACCATGAATCTAACCAACAGCCCCTATTATGTAACCGATACGGAAAATACTGAATACAAATAATTTTTCGATACCAGACGTGACCTCAGACACTTTGACCCAAATAACGCGGGTCAGTACGTTGACCCTTACAATCAAGAAGAATATTACCCCTCTTCTACTAATAACTCAAATTTTCAGGAAGCTTTCAAGAGAACTCGGAAACATAGCATAAAAATTATTTTATTAAATAATACCGGCCTTCAAATGAATTCATATCATATGTTATATTCCTGAACAAAATTTAAAATTTCTTATCAGTAGTGGTTCCACAAAATCATTTATTGATCCCGATCTTGCAAATAAATTTCACAAAAAATGTAACATATGATCCTTTATTTGTCAACGTTTTTAGCATCAGCACATAAATATAGTGTACATATTCCCGCTTCAACCATTTTTAATCTTCCAAAAATAAATATATTAAATTTTATTTATTTAAATTTCATAATATATTTGACGGCTTAATAGGACTTGATAATTTAAAAGAATTACAAGCTAATCCTTAGTGGCCAAAGGATATTAATAACTCCACATTACAAGATTAAAATTACAGTTCATAAGACAAATTCTTTTTCCGAGGTAAATAGCATTACAGGTTTCTCCAAAGAACAGAGTGAAGTTGTGAAAATTAAAACTAATATAAAAACGGCGAAATAATAGTCCCGTATCAAAGGTTAAATAATTATTGAAATTCAAACTGTTTACAATCATAAAAAATGGCTATGCTTTGACAACTATTTTAAATAATTCGTAATGAAGTTCAATAACAATAGATCTTTCAGAACCTTTTACTGTTGAATTTGATCGAAAAGATTTGAAAATATTGATTAAACCATTTTGATGAAAGCATTTTCTAATAATTTCCGGATTCTTCAAAATACGCACCGATCATCTTAACATGGAGGAAAAAGTAAAATTTTAAAATTATGTTTCAGATTTTCAGATATTTTCATAATAGCCCTTTAACACTTTTACTAGTAAAATTAAACATTCTATAAAGACATCCGATGAAGACCCTGTATATACCGATCTTATAGGTACCCTTTTATTCACAAAAAGAAGTGGAAACACAAATAAAGAAGATGCTGGATCAAAACATAATCCGTCCGAGTAATTCTCCTTGGTCATCACCACTGTGGGTGGTACCTAAGAATTGATGCCTCGGGAAAACAAAAATGGAGTAACGTGCGTTCGTAAATTAAACGAAAAACTATTGACGACAAGTACCCGTTACCAAATATTACAGATTTATTGGATAAAATTATGACAGTGTCAGTATTTCACGACCCTTGACCTTGCCAGCGGCTTCACTAGATTGAAATGAATGAAAAGGACATTCCAAAGACAGCATTTGTGGAAAATGGACACTACAGTATACTCATGCCATTCAGGTCTTAAAAATGCACCAGCAACTTTCAAAGGGTTATGGATAGCATTCTAAGGGTTCAAAACGAAAAATGTCTTGTGTATCTTGACGACATCATCATTTTCTCACATCACTACAAAGAGCATATCGAGGAGTCTTAGGTCAGTTTCCAAAGACACAGTTCAAATTTAAAGATACAGTTGGATAAGCGAATTTTGGGAGACGAAAAGAAGTAGCTTATTTGGGGCATATCGCGTAACACCTGACGTACATTACTTCGGATAAAATTAAAGAAACATTAAAAGCTATCCTCTTCCTAAACATTTAAACAAATAAATGGATTTGTAGGTCTTCTAGGCTACTACAGGCGATTTATTAATAATTTCATAAGATAACCAAACCTTTAACTAAATGTTTAAAGAGGTGCAAAAATAGAGCATAATCAGAAGATTCCATCGACTATTTTGAAAATTACCAAAACTCTACTAACAAACCAACCAATTCTGCAGTACCTAATTTTCTTTGAAACCATTCAACCTAACCTGTGATGCCAGTAACAATTTTGCTTTGAGACAGTGCTATATAAGAGATGGTAGGTCAAGATCTACAACCACTTCTATGCGTCAAGGACCTTAAATGATTCTGAACAAAATTATTCAACGATCTAAAGGAGAATTTCTGTTTGGTATAGGCGACAAAATATTTTAGACCATACCTGGCGAAAATTTATGTGTGCAGACCATAAAAAGTAAACTCCAATGGCTTTTTCAGCCTAAAAAGGACCCAAGTTCTAAACTATTTGATGGAGGATTAAGTGCAGAAGAATTTGATTATAAGATCATTCTACAAAGGAGACAGCTAGCACAGGCATGATGCCTCGAGTAGAATCGAATTACACACAAAAGAAACAGACGGTTTTGCCAACCTGGTAGAATGCAACAATAAATTCAATGAAAGCGAGCTGAGTAATAATAACTAAAATAATACAAACAGCAAAATTACAAGACCAGTATCAGCCCAAAGCACAACTGACTTAGATCAATCAAATTTACCCAACAGAAGCAATAGACGAAAGAAACAGATGGAGGGCGTTCTGCTAATGATGACCAAAATCCCATCGTAGAGGTACTCGATATTGACTCCATAGCGATGATTATGGTGCCAATCAGTTAATACTTAGTGTTGCACGTTCTTGGCTGGCGAGCAGAATAATCTTCATTTGACGCCCGAGAAAGAAGACTACAGGAAGTTCAACTATCGGAAAATAACTTCGAACATGACGTAATAGTCTATATCCAAAAGGCACACTGGTTCCGGACAAGTTATCTCGCTATTTTGAGAGTCTGAAGCCTATATGAAACCCTTACGTGAGGTTAATACGAAAACAATTTTAAAAGTAAGTATCTTCAAGAATTAAAGGGTCTGCAAGAAGCTGATCGATCGTTGTTACGAGACACGTGTTCCGAAACCCAAAGAAATTATCATGAGCAAAACGAGCCACCGAGGAATAGATGAAACAACTCAACGCATCGAGAAAGTATTGGCCAGAACCTCACTGAGTCCATCGACTTATATGTAATGAGTGTAAATTTTAAATGCAAATGAAAGACATTCAGTGAAAATGGAAATCTACAGATAGCAACACCTCATTTACAAACCCTTTGAAATTGTATTAGAGCCACCTTTGCCTTGGATGGGAAGTTTCTTACGATCATCTCTGGCTTTTCTCAACCCATGCCAAATATATCTATTAAGCTCACATTGTCCGCCCATGAAATGGCCTTGATAATCTAATCTCATTTTCCTCCACCTCTGATTACTCGTCGCGGTCAAATAATGGGACCGAATTTAAAACACAGTTGTAACCGAATTATTGCAACTTCGCAAATGCGTCATTTCTGTTCTCCGTCGCACTTATTCAACTTTGAGTCATTGAACGGCTCAGACCACCTTACTGTTACATTCGATTGCTTAATCATCAAGAACTTAGTAAAATACTCAATTATCCAAAAAATGAAGTACACCAATACTGGCTATAATTATACTGACCATTCTTCAACCAAATTTAAGCCTATTGACATTATAAATGGGTATCAGTCCAAACGACCCATTTAATTTAAATCTAGATCAGCTTTTACTAACCAGTGTCACGGAACTTACAAATGAGACAGAACTATTATATTACAAAGTGCTGAAGAAGATTAGTTAACAAGAAAAGGTAATCAATAAAATTAATGAAAATCAGAGACAAGCCAGAGCTATTCGAACAAAGGACAAAATGTGTACATAAGAAAACACACAAGACAAAAACTTGGTGACACATTTTCCAAACCTAAAAATCAGATCTGTCAATCAGCAAGAAAAACTGTGGCAACGAACTCTGGGACTAGAATACACATGGATAATGTTAAAAGACCATTAAACAAATATAGTTTTCGGTACATAACTACTCTCATTTCCTTACAAACATTAATTTTATTATTTTATTATTTTATTACAAAACAAATGATTACATTCTAATTTACAATTGGTGGTGTTTATTGCTAACATTAAGCATTATATTTCAGCACAACTGTTGTCCATGCATTCAGCAGCCGAGAACAGATCACATTACCAAGCTGAAAGATAATCCCAGCATCATTCCCGTTAAACTTGGAAGGCTAAAATGCAATTATATGTATACACATATTCACTATTACGATTTAGGTCCTATGACAGAAATAAATAAATTACGGTAAAATCAAATGTCTACAGGTTATTGAATTTTGTACAGGATATAATGTAGAAGTTAGTAATTACTTAAAAATATTAGGTATAACACAAAACCGAGGTGAAACAAATTAAACAAGTAATACCCCGTTCTAAAGAACAAAAGAGGTTTTATAAATACTGCTTAGGTTCAATATTTAAGACAACAGGCGTCAAGGTATCTGATGGTGAGAGCACTATGAGGCTCATTAAAGAACTACAAAATAATCAAAATAATTTGCAAGCAAGCATATTTAAACAAAATTCACTTTCCATTAAGGTAATTGAGAAATGTGAATTCTACACTAAAACAAATAAGTGCAGACACTGTTAGTTAAAAATTAATCAAATAGCTCTCATTGTACAAAAAACTGCTTATAAGAAAGTCTTTTTATGTAAGATCTAATTAGTAAATAATTATAATTTATGAAAATAATTGATTCTCTTTTACAAGACATCGAAAATTCTCTAACTTTCTCCACATTTAAAAATTTTACATCAAGCATAATAAAAACAAGAAGCTTTTTTTGGAGAACTGGAGATTTTGCAAAGCATTATGATGCAAGTAAAAGAAATGCCTATCAGTAACTGTGAAATACTCTTCTATTTGAAAGTATAATTAAATTGAATGTTTATCTTAGATAATAAAATAACATACTTGTTACATATTACACATTAAGTCTTTCAGATTCTTTGCCCTTTTATTCAATCCCCATTTATAAGCGAAGTCAATTGGAGTTGTCTTGCAAAATAAATTTTTAATTGAAAATCGGATTGCACTACGCGTATTTTTACACCAAGAGTGTCGACGTCTACTCGAAGTTTGCATTTTGCGAAAAAACGCAGCCATAGAAGTCCCGGTCCAGACAGCCTTGTGATCTTCAAGCTCAACTCTGACGAAGCACACCTCCTCATGCAACAAACCGAAGTTAAGCCGAGTCAGCCAATCATTAATCGCCTCGACTACACTGATGTGGGTTATTGTATTTCCGATAAGCAAATATCGAACTCAAGTGCCAAAGTTAAGAAGAAATCCCAAACAATCATGAATTTTTATATATCTGTCAAATTCCTTGGATGCCAGATCCAACTGAATTCAGTAATCATCAACGAACGGTGACCAAGTCTAATAACCAGTCATTTGTTTCATATATATTCAATTACTAAACCATTGTTGCCAATTCTAGACCTAAGTCTCTGCATCCAGATTTAAAGTTAGATGAACTTCACCTCCTGAAGAAAGAGAAATGAATTTGAAAACCACCCTCAACTGTCATTTGATGATATTAGAAGACCTCTAGTTGCAGGATGTAATAGCTACATTCTGATGATTGTGTTCAAGTTATGTAGTCTACAAAGAAAAATTTGGATAAGAAGAAGAAAGTCTCTAAAAAGTAGATGCCAAAGAAATTCAACTACCCCCGCTAGCGTAGGAGTTAGATCTTAATGAGGAGGATTATCCATACCTAGTGCTGAATACACTTTTTTATTAGCTTGTGTGTTTATATTATACAAAAATGTTTATTTCCAAGTGTTAAGTTAGTCAGTTGATGTTATTTTGTAAACTTAAAGATTTGTTAATTTAAAGATTTTGTAAAATTAATTAAAATAATTTTACCCAAATAGTTATCTACGTTATTTGATAACTTAACTCATTCCTAAAAGTGGCCTCTCAATCCGATGTTTCTTTTATATCTAAGGAATGTGCCATATCTAACAAATTTCTTCCTATAAAATACATTAGTGCAGAACTATTTAAGGATGATTTTGATCATAGATCAGGAATTTTACCAAAATTATGTTGGAAAAATGGGAAGAAATCAGGAATTTTTCAGCCATCTTTTATTTTTCTGGCGAATCAACTTTCATGCCTAATGGCACAGTTAACAGACATAATGGTCGATACTAGGCAGATGAGAATCCTCACTGGATGAGAGAATCGCTCACCCAAATATAATTAAAAACCAAATAAAATGCCAATTTTTTGTTAAGGGAAATTTAAATTCAGAGCAATATTTGCACATGTTAGAAGACCAAATATAACCTAAAATAATAATTAGAAGAGGTCATAATTTACAATTAATATGGTTTCAGCAAGATGGAGCCCCTGCGCATTTCGGTATAAACGTAAGGAGATTTTTAGATGCTACTTTCCCTAATAGGTGGATTGACAGAAGAGGTGAAATAGAATGGCCAGCGAGTTCTCCTGACCTTACACCCTTGGACTATTTCCTCTGGGGTTATTTGAAAAATAAAGTGTTTACACCAAACCGAAAAATATTAATGTACTTAAAGACAGGATTAGGACCGAATGTGAATCGATAACTCCAGTTATGCTCCAAAATGTTATTGATAAATTTTATTACAACTTAGGGCATTGTCAAGTTGGTCAGGGAGGCCATTTTCAGCACTTAATTGAATGAGTTTTTTTTTCACAATTACTGTATTTATTATTTTAATTACAGTTACCTCATATCTTTTTAACTAATGGATTTAGGTATAGGACATGAAACATGAACTAGGGCTAAAATTTTACGTAGATTCAGAAAGTAAATTGAAAATAATACTATTTCATTTAAAAACACAACATCTGTTTATTCCGTGTTTGTGAAGCACCTTGTATACTTGCAATATATTTTTCAGGCAAATATAACAAAGATCTACAACTTTTGTCTGAAATATTTTTTGATCAGAGGCGCCGTTTTCGAAATATCGAGGGGATCCGGGACTTTTTAAACACAGTGTATATTAGTAACTAAAGATAATAAGCCAATTAAAATATCTTAATTATATTAAAATATTACCGTATGCTGTTCATTAGGGCAAGTCACATAAAAATGCTAATAATGATATCATTGTAATCTAAAAAAGTTTATTACTATTCAGTTTGTTTTGGGATAAAATCCATATTTGCATAAAACCATTCTAAATAAGGTATATAATCATAAATGCGTATGTATATCCATATTTAAATAATAAATAATAATTTAGGCAAAGCAACTACACTCATCACACGCATCAAATATTATTAATAATTAGTTATTTAGTCCTCAAAAAACTATATTATGTTTTATTAACTATCTGCAGAATACTACTCTAATACATATCGTTTATTTTGACAGGCTTAGATTATGAGATTGCATAACTTAATGCGTAATAATTAATGTACCAAAATTTATTATTTGGCAGAACGTGTTAAAACTGTGTTTTTACAGTACATAAATATCGCGTCAGTTTTAATTTGTTGCATGTGTGCTTCTTTTTTTAATGTTGGAACAGTTCACGAAGGCTAAGGCCTAAGTACTAACGTACCGTGGGTATTTTTAAAAGCAAACCAATATTCTATATTAAATTAAAAAACCAGTTCTAAGAGCACCTATTGAGTAACATTCTAAATTCAGCACTCCTAAACCCCTTTCATATTTTTTTCCGAGTTAGTCCTTCTTTATATATATATATATATATATATATATATATATATATATATATATATATATATATATATATATATATATATATATATATATATATATATATATATATATATATATATATATATATATATATATATATATATATATAAAATATATATATATATATATATATATATATATATATATATATATATATATATATATATATATATATATATATATATTTATATATAACCAAAACCTTTAATGCAATCATGGGGTTTAAAATTTATCATTCGTATCCCGACGTTTAAAAAGGGGTTTTTTATGTTGGTGGCATATGGTTTTTTTTAAATCATTAGGTTTGGGAAAAAAATATATTTTTAAAAAAAGGGTTATACTTGTTAAACCAAACGATTAGATGTAAATTTCAGTTGTATACGAGGTTATTAAATTGTTTCCAGAGTAAAATACTTTGACAATATCAAAAATTTGTAAAAAAAAGATTTTAGAAATAACTTTAAAAGATTTATTTACATTATAAAACATTTTTCAACATTTTATTGATAATGTTAAAAATGTAATTTACAAAAGCTTTCATTTTATCTTTTAATTTAATAAAACAATTCTAAATAAATAAGAAGAGGTTTAAAAAAAAAATTTTCTTTTTTATTTTAAAATATTTTTGTTGTACCAAAATGTTCCTCTTAAGGTCAATAGCCTCTAATATATATATTTGGTGTGGGTCCCACGCATAGATAACCTAACTTTAGATATGTAATCGCTAATCACATTTATGGCAAGTTTACGCTGGGGCGCACTAAACAAACGATAGTTATCCAGATGGGAAAAATAAAGGACTAGTTCGGAGATTTCTATAAATCATTAATTAATTTATACTATGAAATATATTTTTCTTTGATATTTAAAGTGACACTTTTCCAAACTTATTGACGTTACTAATATTAGTTTTTTAAATAGTTACAAAAATAAAATTTCTACTGGTGATGTAAAAATAAGATATTTGACAATGAGGTTTTTTATATTTTAAACTTTAATTAAAAAGAATCATATCATATATCAAAATTGAAAAAATATTGTGTGAAACGCGTTGGTAAACACTACTTTTCAACACTTAATTTCTTTTGCTCTGCTTGTTACGAAAAATAGGGCTTTTCCCAACTGGTTGCACAAATAACTCTTTATTCTATATTTAAATACTATTTTTTTATTTTGCGTTTCTATACATATATAAATTATGTTTGGTAGTGATATAAACAACAAGGTAACAAAATTAATAATACAAAATTTAAATAGCAAAAAAATGGGGGCAAATAAAAGATAGGGTTTGTTTCAGGTCGTCTTTTAGCTTTAAAAGTTTTAAATGTAAATCATTAAACGTGTTTGAACGTTTTTTGTATATTTAAAGTGTTCTGCTTTGTTTGGGGTTTAATAAAGGGATCGTGTAATACACTGTCCGTCTACTATTGGTTAGGAATGGATTTAATGGACCTGCATATTGCCGTTCAATAAACGTTTTTTTTTTTGTGAGATTGAAACATACTTATAAACAAAGGAGAAGAAATGTTGCTACAAATAATGTTAACTATTTTCCTTCTTAGACTTATATTTTCGATAGTAATAACAAGATATTGTAAACATCTTAAATGTATTTATACAAAAGAGAAACATTTATAGGGGCTGCCTTGGTTTTTTTTAAAATGCAAGGGAGAAAAATAATCACAGAAACCTTCCTCCGTGGCCCCAACTGTCCAAAGGCGGGGGAGAAGAGGCGATGGTGTGTCCCATTGGGGGGAATTTTGGATTTTGAAACCACGATAGATAGAAAATCGGTTAAATGGGAAAGTTTTGGACAATTATGTTATTAAGCAAATTTCCCGTTTATACAGGGTTTTATCTATTCAGGTTTTGAAAAATTTTTAAAAAAAACCTGAAACAGATTTTCGAATCGGCCATATTTTTTTATAAGAAATTTTTCAAATCTGAAAAAACTCCAAAGCAACTTTTTTTTTATGACCGAGTGGTAAATTTTTTTTTTCTACGTTTCGGGTTTAGAATCATCAAACTTTTTTTCATATGGACGCTTTTGGGATAAACCTGAAACACATTTTCGAAAATCGCATATTTTTTTATAAGTAAAAATTTTTCAAATTTTAAAATTCTTCAAAGAAACTTTTTTGTAAAATATGACCGAGTGGTCAATTTTATTTTCTACTTTTGGGTTTTTGAATCATCATAACTTTTTTTTCATATAGGCAATATTTTTTTTTACCCAGCCAAATAGTGCTTTCTATTCTAATTTCAACAATGATAACATGTTAAAATTTTAAAGAGTTTATAACCTCATTTACTTAAAAAAAATAAATATTTTCTAGTTGGCTGATTCCGGCGAACGTAATTTTTTTTAAACAATAAAATTTTGTAATTGGCAAAATAGATAAGTAAACAGATATTTTAAAAGAAATGGTTTCCCAAACAAAATATAACGTTAATACCGTGTAAAAATTTTAAATATAAAAAGAAAAGTAGATAATCATCACAATTTTACGTTTCAAATGGCGTAATTTTTCCCAGCCGAAATAGTGCTTTTTATTCTATTTCAAAAATGTAAAACATGTTATGTTTAGGAGTTTATAACCTTCACTTAAAAAAACAAATATTTTCTCAGTTGACTGATTCCGGCGAATTATGGCGTCATTTTTAAAAGTTACTGCGTACGTTATTAATTTTTTAACTTTGTAAAATGGTTAATTATTAAAGAAAAACTTGATATTTGCAACGTTTTTTCCCAAAAGCAATAGAAATGTTAATATTCGCAAACGTATTTGAAAATTTTTTGAAAGGCAGCATCAAACAAACCCATAATTTCGAAAACTGGTTACAAATTTGTAAATTTAAAGTTTTAAAACCACGACCAAAAGAAGTACCTTGAAAAAAAAATCAACAACGAGATGCTGAGTTAACCAACATTTTAAAAAAACCAACATTTTCAGGGGGATGTTAATAAAATTCCACATACCTAAGTCAACCTTTCATGGTTGGTTCGTTTATTTAAAAAAATATCGTTAAAAATTTGGGGAATAGGAACATTTGAATTTTGTAGTTATTTTACAACCGCATTTTAGTAGAAATATTAGTTTTTGCCAATTTTTTATTGTTTTGTTTTCACTTAAATTTATTTTATATATATATATATATATATATATATATATATATATATATATATATATATATATATATATATATATATATATATATATATATATATATATATATATATATATATATATATATATATATATATATATTTTATATACTTTTATATATATATGTATTTTAAATATATAAATCAATATATTAATATACGTTTGTATATTTATACCATATAATATATAACTAATTTAAAATTAAAATAATAAATTTATAAATTTTTTTATTATAAAATATAAGTTTTATATAATTATATATATATATATATATATTATATATATATATATATATATATATATATATATATATATATATATATATATATATATATATATATATATATATATATATATATGATATGCTTGCCAAGACAATTTAAGAAAATCATTTTGTGAAAATTAAATTACATATTGTTTAATTTTTTTTCAAATTTTGCTATAATAAAATCAGATGCGTCGTAATTTTTTTAAATCCAAATATCTCGAAAACGGTTGCTCATATCAACTTTTACCAAGTATACCTTTTTGACGTAGAAATGACAAAACAATTATTTAATTTACTTAAAAATGTAATACAGGGCCATACGAAAAAGTGGTGATTGTTAAAAATAGTAAAAAGACGTGTAGGTGGCGCCCCCTACAAGTAACAGCTGTGATAAGATTAGATTTGAATCCGTCATACCAAAGAACCTCCGGATACCATTTTTTACACCAATATTTACATTATCATAGATTTTAATTTAAAAAAAAAATTAAATAAAAATTTTAACACCCTGTATTTCGAAAACGAACAATTTTAAAACTATAGGAATATCTTGTTTTGAAGAAGCTGTTAATGGGTAAATTATTTAATTATCAAGGAAAAGCCGAGCAAGATTCATACCGATTTTTTTTTCAACCGGCAAATACCTGAGATAGAGGTCATGGTAGGTAGACGCAAGTGCACTAATAGGGCAAAGAAATTAAACAGTTTAAATTTCATTTTTTATTTAGCAAAGGCCAATATAACATAAGAAAAACAAAAAAGTTTTAATATATTAAAAAAGCAACAAAAAATACAAACTGAATACTTACTTTATAAATTATGTACTTTTAGAAGAACGTAAAGGGATATGTTCGTTCGGTTCGTTCGGGTAACTGGGAAACTTGTAGAGAAAAAGCAGTGCACCAAATTACATTTGATAATGAAAGGATCTTTTTAGTGCTAAAGTCAATGACAATATGAGATTAGAGAGACATCAAAGGCAATATAATAAATGCTAGAGTCTAAAATAGGTTTTATATTTACTTTTTTATGTTCTTAAAGCAACATTTAATATATTAAAAACCATACTTTTGACCGAGTGGTCTTCTTTTATTAAAGTAATATTTGTCGAAAAATGAAATATCTTTAGCCAGAAAAATAAATATCAATAATAATAAAAATGTTATTACCACTATTACTTCATTTTTTTTAATAATAAGTTATGCAATAACATCCGGACAACAATCAGAACCCTTGTCGGTTCTTACCCATAGTTGTCAGTAAATGTTCTCTTTATTTTTAAATAAGTTTTTAGATATGCCTACAAATAATTTCAAATTTAAAATATAATTTAAATGACTGTTTTAAAGTTTATTTATATTAGAAGAATCATAAACTTTCAAAATAAAAATATTAACATTATATTTTGTAAAAAAAACTAAAAAATATATTTTTTAGTAAAGCAATATTTTCAAATAGATAAAAAAATAATGAAACTGAAGGTTACTAAAACATAATATATTTTTTAAATAATCTGATTTATAGTCAATTATTTATTTACCATTATATTTTTTTGCATTTAACCAAAGATCTTTAAAGATTCAGTTTTTAAATTTTTAAATAGGTTAAGGTAGATTTAATAATATACAGGGTATTTTCTAATTGAATGTCAATATTTAGGGAGGCAATTTTCGGGTTATTTAAAGAAGACAACTTCATATGAACGTATGTCCTAAACGTCTTAACTTTTGAGATACAGGGTGGTAAAATTTTTGAAAATAATTTATTTATTATTAATATTTGTAATACCACCTTGAATATATTAATCAAACATTGGCATACATGTATTAGGAAGCATTTTTTTATTGTACCACACTTTTTTATTTCAAACCAGTGGCGTTCGTACGGAATTTGACCTGCCTTTTTTGGCAGACATTGATGGTACGCCACTGATATCTCTTAAAATAAAAATTATTTTTGAAATTATTAATCATTTCTACGCAAACTTAATAACTTGAATTTTTTTTGATCCGATGCACGGTTTTTGCTTAAAAAAAATAAATTAAGTTTCTCTGCATGATCATAACAATTTAGGTAAACAATATCACCATGCAGAGAAATATCTAGTTTTTATTTCTCATGAGGAAAACCCCGTGTCGGACTAAAAAAATCAAGAAATTAAATCTATTTATAATTTTTTAGTCCAACGCACGGTTTTCACTTAGAAAAATTAAATCTTGATATTTCTCTGCATGGTGATATTGTTTAACGATATTGTTATGATCTTGCAGGGAAACGGTTTTTAATATTTGAAGCGAAAACCCTGCATGGATTTAAAAAATCAGGTGATCAACTTTGCTTGTAAATGATTGGGAATCATTCAAATTCAAATTTAAAAATATTTTTTATCTTAAGATAAATCAGTGGCGTACCATTAATGTCTGCCAAAATAGCCAAGTCAAATTTCCTAAGAACGCCACTGGTGAAAATTAAAAAAATGTGGTACACTAAAGAATGCCTCTTGATCCATAGGACATGTATGCCAAATTTTATTGAAATATCTAAAGTGATATTACAGATATTAATAATAATATGTATTTTTAAAAATTTTACCACCCCGAATTTCAAAAGTTAAGACTTTTACGACAGACCCAAAAATTGCAACCTTAAATATTAACATTTATTAAAAACATTGTGTACAATATTAAATACCAGTGGTACCTCTAATATCCGAAAAACATTTTTCGTTACTTTAAGGCTTTTGCTACAGTCGTAGAAAAAGTTTACCCTGAGGTATCAAGGAACAGTCGGTCAACCGTCGCACAGTGGACGAAGCGTCACTGTTTCACCCAAATTTCTCTAACTCATATAGTTTAACCGTTTAAGCTTGTTTTCAAATGCTTTTCTTGAATTTGCTTATCAATTTTTTTTTAATTTTTGATTTGGATATTGGAAAATTTGTCTGCAAACCTTGATTTTTATGAAAAAACGAATTTCAGGCGCAAAAATGATCAAGATTAGGTTTTGTGTAGATTTTTTTGCTTAAAATCTTTCTCTTAATAAGTCGCAGAAAACTGCTTAAAAATAGGTGTAACATTTTTGTTACTCCCACAAACGGCCATAAACTTTCAAATTTAATTTATTAGCAAAAGGGACTTTATTTATAAAACGTGCAGGAAAAAATTGATTCAATAAAAATTGCTCAGAATCATTGAAAGAATACGGATAATCTTTTTTAGAATTTCTAAACACATTTTCGGTTCTCTGGAAAAATGGTCAAATAAAAATATTTTTGCTAGATTTCGGCAGACATGGTCTTTTAGCACTTATTAAGGTGAAGATTTTAAAGACTTTTTAATTTATAATTTTTTTTCCAAAGCTGACATATTTTTCGGTAAAATATTGGTCAATAATTTATTGACTAATACCTGTTATGTCAAAAATGGTCGCTTTTACAAAACAAGATTTTTTGCACAAAAAGTGTTCAGTACCATTCAGGAATATGGATGATTTTTTTTACAATTTTTGCATAAATTTTTCTATTTGACCATTTTTTTTAAGGTCCAAAAATGTATCCAAAGATTATAAAAAAGATAAATAGTACTCCTCGAATGAAACAATTTTTACTGAATCAAATTTTTCCTGCACGTTTTATGAGTCCCTCCCACTGTGCGGCGTGATTTATAACTTACAAATTTTTGCTCTTACTGTACTATTCTCAGCCAATCCCATACGGCTAACTGCTTGTTTGTAAAATCTGGCAACTATGTTTTTTTAAAACAATCAGTAATTTGCCTGTATGTGCTGCAAAATTATTTTTATAAATGTGATATTTACTTTAAATTATGGGACTACGTTTTAAGAGCATTTTCTAGTTTGGAGATTTGATTTTTACCCGAATTTCAACATTTTTTTAAGGTGAAATCTAATAATAAGTAAAACAAAGCTTATACTTTTTAATACTTTGATCTTTAAGCTACATTAAAAAAAATTGCCCGAAAATGTTAAACCGTCGTTGAATAAAATGGCACTAAAGAAGGTGATGCTCGCCGTGCTCCGGTAGGCGGGCGCACGTGGTTCAGGTAACTGGGAGGTCTAAAGCAGACGAGATTAAAAAATTAGTAAAATGTATGTATGTAGCTATGGTCGGATCCTCGGAAAAGTAAAATCATCACTTTTCACAAAATGGCAGCCATTTGAAAAATAGTTTAAACTATCGACTATTTTTGTATTTAAACGAACGTAAAATTCAAAATTTTGAAGCGATTTTAACTTTCGAGGTTGCAACCATAGCCAGTTCAATTTTCTACAAAATGGCAAAGCAGCACCTAAATTGGTCCAATAATTTTCCAGCATGTGCCCAGCAAAAAAAAATGTGGGTTTTGGAAAATCGCGTTTAAAGTTTTGGAAATGCGCTTGATTATACATTATACGGGACGACCAGTCCGGTGATTGTGTATTTCGACTATAAGAAAAGATTTTCGAGCAAAACGGTTTCGCCCAGATATTTTCCATAATATAAGGTATTAAAAGATCAATAAATACATGATTTTTTGAAAAATCTAAACCAGAAAACCCCCTTAAATGAAATTATTTTAAAAGAAAAGTACTTGATAAAAGGGTAAAAATAATAAATAGTTCAAAAAATAAACAAGAAAAAACGGATAACATTTAACCTGTTGAGCCTAACCTAATTGAAGCTGTTTGTGTCGTGCATTACGCAAAAATTTAAAATATTGCCAATGCAATGTCCAATTTTTAATAAATAAATATTATGTCGCAGGCGTATTGAATAATCCGGCTTTTTGCAAAAAGACTAGGTGTTTTGCAAAATGCCGGCGTTTTGAACAATTCAATACATTTCTGCAACAAGCCTGACCATTTTCAGGCGTTTTGCAAAATGACTAACTAGAGCTAGGCGGATTGAACAACTATGTCATTTTTGTTACAAATGACTAGTCAGATTTCACAAAACGTTGAACCTACGTTTACGCGGTTTTTCTATTCTAAAATGTATGACTCGCGTCTAGAGATACCCCGGCTCACGAGCTTCTTAACAGTGTTATAACCTTAAAAATTAAATTTTAATGTGTAAAGTAATAATTTGGGGTCTTTTAATACGTCCCCGCATTTTTACGTCTGAAATATAATTGGGTAAAATAAAAAGCCGCTTTTCTAACCAGAATTAACCATGACCGACTAGAACTTAGGGCTTTTGAATTTATCTAAATCATCCTTACATAGAAGTTATTAAAAAAATTTTTATAATTTTTGATATGGTGACAGTTTAATTTTCTTTCAAAGTGTAATTATATATTCCCCGGGTTTTTTCTAATACGTTGTTAAAATTTTGTTTATAACTTCTACAAACAATTTAGACAAATTCAAAAGCCCAAGTTCTAGTCGGTCATGGTTAGTTCTGGTTAGCAAAGCGGCTTTTTATTTTTCCCAATTATATTTTAGACGTAAAAATGCGGGGACGTATTAAAAAAACTGAATTATTATATTAAAATCTTTTTTTAGCCGAGTCCCTGCATAACAAAGCGTTTCTTGTGTAAACAATGACAAGAAGCTCGTGAGCCGGGGTATCTCTAGACGCGAGGAAATGTGTGCATTATTTGTTATTGTACGAGATTAACCAAGACACTTGTTTCTGTTTTATTACCTTTTTAAAGTAAAAAACAATGGATGAAATCACCAATGTCCTTACTTTGGAGGACAATATCAATGTCAGTAAAAAATAATACCGCTAATAAATTGTTTATTCTAACTCAAATCTTGAGAAAGACAAATTATTCAAAATGACTCCATCTTTTGTCATTCTCAAAAGGAATTTAATTACTGTTTAATCCGCCTAGCTCTGGTTAGTCTTTTTGCAAGACGCCTGAAAATACCCGGGCTTGTTGCAGAAATGTATTGAATTGTTCAAAACGCCGGCATTTTGCAATAGACCTAGTCTTTTTGCAAAAAGCCGGATTATTCAATACGCCTGCGACATATGTATACTCATTATTAATATCATCCAATAAAAAATTAAACCTTCTAACAAGAAGAAGTGGCGCCAGTTATATAAAATGAAATCCAACTTCTGACTATAATTAAATAAAGTCGGATTTGACACTAAGCCTGAGTCCAGTATTAAATCCCGAATATCAGCGAAGCAAGCAAATTTTTTGTCACGTGTTTTATGAGCTGGTCATCTGCCGCGAGACCACGTGACATAAAAGTCCGCTTACTCCAGATTTAATAATGAAACTTAACCAAAAAACTGTCTTTATAAAGTTCTTAGTTAAAAGGTGAAAGCACCAAAGTTGTTATAAGCGCGTCTCTCATCCTGGAACTTTGACATCATTGACTAAACACTACTACGGTTGGCAAAAAAACGTACGCAGAATAGTCATATTATACGAAAAAAATAAGTGCAATTTAACACGTAAAAAATTTAAAAGTTTTTTTTTAATTTATAAAACTTTATATAACTTCACAGCCAGACCGCACTAAGAAGTAAGTCCCTGAAAGTAAAAATAGGTATCAATTGCTTTGAATATCTTTATATTAAAAAATTTTAAAGCTTATTTATAATTTAAAAAATGACACTAGAGATAATATTTTCTAAAATTGTAATTAGTAAAACCATTTATTTACTATATTATATGCATGTTCAACTTTTTCAGTAATATAGTATTAGACTTCGCGGATAATTTCCGCTCACTATTGTCGGTCTCGGTCGTCCGTTCTATTCAGTCGATGGTTGATTTTAACCGAGAGCGGAACGAAATTTTAAAAAATGAGTTCAAAAACTGTCATGTGTTGAAGAAGAAACTTAATAAATTTAGTTAAACAACATCCAGCTTAAATAATTGTAAATTAAAGGTTCTGGTCATCTTTTTAACTACATTTCGTTTATTTTTCGTCTTTTTCGACACTGAAGTAAATAAAGACCCAATTTTCCTCTTCTACTTCTTCTTTAAGGAGAAGTAAAACACAGATTTTTCTTTTCAATATGTTTTCCATGCCTAACAAACTTCGACGAACTACAACGAAAATCTTTATATCCTCACAGTTAGGGCTCCACTGTCCCGACCGAATTCATCGACCGACACTTGGTTCCGCTCCGCTATCGGTTCCATCCTCCGCAACGTCTTAGGAAACCGTAGCTTAAGGCAACCGGCTCCTAACCCAAAAAAAAAAAAATTTTAAAAGGAAAAAAAAAAAATTTTAAAATTTTTTTTAAAAAAATTTAAAAAGTTTTTAAAAAAAAAAATTTTGAAAAATTTTTTTTAAAAATTTTTAAAAAAAAAAAATTTTTATTTTTTTCCCATAATTTTTTTTTTTGGTTTAATTTTTTTTTTTAAAAAATTTTTTTTTAAAAATTTTTTTTTAAAAAATTTTTTAAAAAAATTTTTTTTAAAAAAAAATTTTTTTTTTTTAAAAAAAATTTTTTAAAATTTTAAAAAAATTTCAACCCAAGGAAAATTTTTTTTTAAAAAGCCCCCCCTTTTTTTTTTTTTTTTTTAAATATTTTTTTTTTTTTTATTTGGGGGGGCCCCCAAAAAAGGGAAAAAATTTTTTTGGGTTTTTTTGGGGGAATTTTTTTGAAAAATTTTTTTTTTTTTTTTTTCCCCCCCCGGGGAAAGGTTTTTAAGGGCCCCAAATTTTTTTTTAAAAAAAAACCGTTTTTTGGGTTTTTTTTTTTTCCCCCCCTTTTTTTTTTTGGGTTTTTTTGGGGGTTTTTTTTAAAACTTTTTTTTTTTTTTAAAAAAAAAAAAACCCAATTTTTTTCTTTTTTTTAAAAAAAAAAATTTTTTTTTTTTTTTTTTTTCCCCAAAAAACCCCCCCCTTTTTTTTTAAAAAAAAAAAAAGGGAAAAATTTTTTTTTGGGGGCCCCCCCCGGGGGGTTTAAAAAATTTTTTAAAAACCCAAAAAAAAAGGGGAAAAACCTTTTTTTTTAAATTTTTGAAAAAACCCTTTTTTTTTTAAAACGGTTAAAAACCGGAAAACCCCCCAAAATTTAAAAATTTTTTTTTTCCCCCCTTGGGGGAATTTATTTTTTAAAAAAAAGGAATAATTAAAATTTAAAAAAAAGGTTTTTTTTTCCCTTTGGGGGGTTTTTTTTTTGGGGAAAAAATTTTTTTTAAAATTTTTTTTTTTTTTAATTTAAAAAAAAAAAAAATTGGGGGCCCCCAAAAAAATAAATTTTTTTAAAAATTAAAAAATTTTTAAAAAAAAAAAAAAAATTCTAAAAAACCCAAAAAATTTTTTCCCCCCCCCCCAAAATTTAAAAAAAAAACCCCCCCTTTTTTTTTTTTTTTTTTGGGGGGGGAAAAAATTTTTTTTTTTTAAAATTTTTTTTTTTTTTTAAAAAAATTTTAAATTTTAAAACCCAAAATTTTTTTAAAAGGAAAATTTTTAAATTATAAAGGATTTATTAATTGTTAACATATTTAATTTTAATTTTGATAAATCTTGTTAGGAATTTCATCTCTAAGAATTGATTACGGACTCTTGGTATAATTGGTCCAAGCGATCTGCCAATCTCAAACAATTTCTCTGAGTTGCTATCACTTCCTTCGGTTTGGGAAAACTATTAATTGTTTCTAAAAAACTTTTTTTTTATTTCTTGTGATTTTGTACATGCCCTGGTACTCGCTCTAGATGTAAAGAAAGTTTCAGAATAAAAAGTCTGTGTGGGTGTCTCTCTCTCTCCTCTTCTGTCACATCGTTTAAAATTGATGTAGTCCTTAAAAAAATAAATTTTTCGGGACAAAAAAATTTAGAATTTTTAATCAAAAAACAAATATTCCGATTTAAAATTTTGGCCATTAACTTTCTTTTTGTCTGTCAATGTGTCATCCAGAAACCACATTAAATCATAAAGTCTGTGATTCTTCTTAGTTTTTTTTTTGGCCAAAACTTTTTCTTCTGAAGACGACCCAGGTGCAATTTTCTTTAGCATTTGATCTAGCTCTAATAAAGCTGTCTCTCATGTTCTTCCATATTTTGGAAGATCTTCAATTGTTTGGGCCCTGCAAATTTAAAAAAAAATTAATTAAAAACCCATAAAATTTTAAAACAAAATTTAGGGTTTTTTTTAAAATCTTACTATATACATTTAAAAATAACCCGTGTTCACACGTCGTTGTCGTGGTTTGGGGCCCCGTAGATCTTTTGGGGCATGCGCTAGAGTTGCTGGTTATCGGCAACTCTTTTGGCTAGCGTATGGAACGGGGCCCCAAGCTAAGATGAGGGACAAGGCCTAACTCAAGGGGTTAGCATACCGTGCTGATGAGTGAATGGAAAATCCTGTGCCTTAAACCGGTTCTCCAACTTGCCTCTGAGATACCGGGCCCGGAACCTTCTCAAGGGGGTGGACTATTACCCTAGCTCCAAACAAAAGCGGACAGAACCGCTTTCATAGGGGTGGCAAAGGTGTTGACCCAAACGGGGTAAATCCGTTTCGAGAGGTGCCACTCCTGGGCACAAGCGAGGGAAGGGGCGCCCACCGAAACGGGGGGAATTCCCCTTTTGAAAGGTGCCCCAGAAGTCACCGGCGCCTTTTTCACGGGGAAAAGGGGAATCCATCCCGAACAAAGAGGTGCTTTTGGAAGGAAACCCTGAATCCAAACAGAAGGCGGACAGAACCGCCTTTATGGAAAAAAAGGGGTTTTCCCCGGCTTTAAACAGAAAGCGGATGGGGCCGGGGTTTTTGGGTTGGGCCGGGGATGCGGCCTAAAAAAAAATCTGGTTCCTGAAAAAAAGGGCCTGGAGCTTTTTACGTCATTGGGGCCGGGGGGGGGGAGGGCATGAGGATCTAATCGCCTGCTTGTCATATTCTCCAGGAGACAGGAAAAAAAATCAGAACACATGTTGTGCTCGTGTCCGGTAGCGAAAAGAGTAAAAGAAGAGGGGAAAACCCCCTTTTCCCCAAACTGGTATGGGGATTCATTAGAAATCCGATCCTTTTGGGGAAAAAAAAAAAAAAAAGGGGGGCCACAATAGACCGAGCGGTCGCAGTGGAGGGCGTAAAAAGCCATTTACTTTAAACCTCCCTTTTAAATCTACCATATCATTAATAAACAATAATTATTCCGAAAATTTAATAATTTATTATAATTTATATCGTCAATTATTTATTGCCAAAAAGTTCTTACTTTTTACGGCTTCTTAATTTTAGAAGGAGTCCAAAATTATTAAGTTGTGGCCTTGAGAGACTAATTTGATTAAAGCATTTTTATCTGGCGCTAAATGTTTCTTTCTTTTTACTGGACAGCAGTTTCCTCTCTTCCACTTTCTGGGCAACTGGTCCACTTCTCTGCTTCTTCAGCATTCGTAACGAGACTACTTAAATGCAGCTGGTAATATTTTTCAGCAATTTGCTTTGTTTTTTTTCCCGTTATATAAAATAAAAACTAAATTAAAAAAAATACTATCAATGGTTTCCCTGCAGAACAAACTGTGGAGGTGATAGGGGAAGAACAAAAATTATATTAAACCTTTTTAAGCTCTTGTCTATAAATACATATTTAAAACATCTAAGAAAAAAGGGTCAGAAAAATTGAAGGCTCAAATTTTGCTTTAGAGGGCTGTAACAAGCAATTCTGCATTTCGATAATGAAGTATATCGGTGTGTTAAGGGCGATCTCTGTCTATATCTGGGAAAATTCCCCTTTTTTTCTAAAAATAAATATTTTAAAAAATCTGTCGAGCAAAATTTATAAAAATAAAAGTAAAAGGGGGCCCCAAGGGGTTGGGGAACCTTTCAGTGTAAATTTTTTAAATTCTAAAATTCCTCGGGAAAATTTTTCCCGATTTCCTTATGGGTTTTAAGCCCTGTCTAAAAAGCTTAAAAAAAATTTAAAAGCCAATAAAATTTGTGGGGCCGAAACCAAAAAATTTTTAGGGTTTGGGAAAGCCAATCCCCCCAAATTAATTCCTTTTTAAATGAAATTTCCCGGGGTTTAAAAATTTTTGGGGAAATAATAAAGTTAGGTTAGGTTGTTTCTTAAACTTTTTAGTAAAATAGATAGATGGGCTTGTTTATAAAAATAAGAGTAAGGCCTAACTCAAGGGGGGTTTGCATACCGTGCTGATGAGTGAATGACATCCTGTGCCTTAAACCGGTGTCTCCAACTGTGCCCCCCTGAGAAAAGGGCGACCTCTCAGAGTATTTTAGTTACTGCGGTAATGCCTGGGGGACTATTACCCTAGTTTTCCCAAAAAGAAAGCGGTGAGAACCTGAATAGGAAAAAGTGTCAAAGGTGCGCTGACCGAAACGGATAAATCCGTTTCGAGAGGTGCCACTCAAGGTCACAAGCAGACGAAGGTGCGCCGACCGAAACGGGTGAATCCGTTTCGAAAGGTGCCCCAGAAGTCACCGGCGGCACATTTTTGGGGAAATAATAAAGTTAGGTTAAATTGTTTCTTAAACTTTTTAGTAAAATAGATAGATGGGCTTGTTTATAAAAGTAAGAGTTTTTTGGGTTTTAATAAAAAAATTTATGTTGTTTTTAACACAGAATATCACAACTAACTTTTTTTTGAAAAACGCAAATCAAAAAAACTAATGTTTTTTTTGTTATAGCTTATTAAGGATTTTTATTTAAATTTTTTTTAAAGAAAGCTCGTAATATATTACTAATAACTATTGTTGAAGTTATATACGGTATAAGTAGAGAGCTGGTGAAAAAATTTTAAGTAGCTTCTTTAGGCTCTTTAAAAATGTGTGTACTTGTCCTTAAAAAACCCCTAAACATAAAAGGCAAGTTTTGGCTGAAAAAATAGAGGCCAACTACCACCCTTAAATTTAAAAAATTTACTTTTATGTTTAATGGTCCTTTAAAGACAATTATTAAATTTTTCAAAAAATTTAAAAAAAAACTTTTTAGGAAACCCAAATCAAAATTATTTCACCAGCTTTTGGACTATATTGTACATCTTACATCTAAGGTTTATTCCCAATTATTCACCCAGAAATTAAAGTAACGATGATAATAAATTATACATTTAAATAGGATAAAAGTAATAAAAACCCTTTATAACCCTAAACAATAGGATTAATAAAACAGTTTAAACAGTTCATGTGACCTGGCGATTCTTTAAAATTAAAAAAAAAAAACATTCTCTAAATTTTTTGAATTGTCGATTAAATGCACCAAACCAGCCTTTGGGGGGGGATAATACAGCAGTTTCTATTTGTCTCTTGAAGTACTTTTTTTGGCAGATTGCTTAGTGCTTTAATATTTTCTTTTTAAACAATAATATAAAAAAAATTAAAATTTTTTTTTTTAAGATTTTATTAAAACTTAAGTTCAAAGTTCTTTAAATTATGACTTAACATTGGAAAGATTTTTTTTAAAATTTTTTTTACACTAGCTTACGGATTGTTGGGCGGATTTTTTTTACATTTTTTTTAAGGAAAAAATCCAACTAAGGAATCTTGACGTATGAATAGCGATTGCCCTTAACTGAACATTAGTTTGTTTAAATGTGTTTTAAAAGAATTTAGCTTTAGATGTCTGGAATAAAAGTTAAAATTTTTTAATAATAATAAAAATATAACAACAATACTTTATACAGTAACACAAGTATAAAAAAAGCAGCATGTAGGATCATAGCACAAATTGTTAGGCAATTGGAAAAAATTGACCACAAAGGCATATCCAAAGCGTTCTCAATAAAACGTAAAAAAGATAGGGGCCCCCGCACAAAAAAAATCTGGTGAAGTTACTGAAAAATGTACAAAATTCGGTGTACGACAAGGCACGCCTTGAGATATAAGAATTATGGTTCGACACAAGTGTGAAAAAGAAAAAAAATGCAGAAGTTTTGCGATATTAATGTAACCGTTCGGGTAGGAAGTTTTTATCCACTACACACCATACATGTTTATATTACAGTGTCTTTGTAAATAAAAGGGTGGGGTAAAAGTCAAGGCCCAGGTAAACTAAATTCCTACAAATTAAAAAAGAATGCTATTATGTGTTTTTTTCCCCCCTTTTTTTTAAAGGGGGCCATTCTAATTTAATAAATATCCAGA
>JAHBCN010007243.1:0-44454 GCA_019359885.1 Listronotus oregonensis | reverse complement strand
AAAATTGTTTTAAAAAATTTAACGTATTGATATTGTAAAAGTTGAAATTTATCTTTTTAACTAAAAAAGTGGGGTTTTTTTTTTTTTTTGTCGATGGGCTATTCAGGAACAAAAATCTCTATTATGCCTCTTTTTTTATGTAACAATAAAAAGTGACGACAGTGAAAAGGGTTTAAAACCCCCATCTATAGATATTTAATAAAAGTAAGAAAGTTTATTGAACGAAAAATTTTTTAAAAAAAGAAAAGGACTCACCCGACATGAAAACGGGTTTTTGGATATTTCTTCTTATTTTTTTCTTTTGGGACTTCACTAAATACTTTTAATAATTTTAAAAACCCTGAAATATAATCTGATGCGGCATCTGAATTTAATAAAACAGATTTAAAATTTTTTTAAACCCTTAAAATTTTACAAATTTTACCCTTAAAATTTTGTCCGTTTAAAACCCTTTCCCTAACAAACATGCAGGCCCGACCTAAGTATGCTTTAAAAAATTTGTAGTTTTATGCAGCAGAATCAAAGTTTTTAAATAAAATTTTATTCACCGACAAGTCTTCCTTCACTTTAGCGGGGAATTTTAATAAAAAAATAAACATTAGGGGTCCAGAAAAAACCCTCACCAAATTCAGCCACATACAATTCTATTTTTTCCCCGGCTTTCTTGATACTAATTGAAACTTTTTTGTAATTTATTAATAATTTTACCTAAAATATCTAAAAAATGTTCATCCAAATATCAAAAATGTATATATATATATATATATATATATATATATATATATATATATATATATATATATATATATATTTTTTTTTTTTTTTGAAATAAAAAAAAGATCTTTCTTTGAAGCATAATATACGGGTGTTTCATTTAAAAAAGTTGAAGTTGCCTATAATTTTCCTTTTTTTTATTCGATTTTTTTTTACTGATAATTTAAAAGAAATATGGTAAAATCCTACAATTTTTTTATAGAAATTTTTTTTTTTTTAAAAATAAACCCCCGGGAAGCCACGTAAATATAAAAAAAAGACCCTGTAGATTTGAACATAATTTTTCCACATATTCAACCATTAAGTATAAAAATTAAAAATCACATGGTAAAAATCCGGCCCCCCCAAGTGGGATGTAAAAAAACCCCCCCAGTGTATTTTTGGGACACTTTTAAAAAATTTTGGGACAGTATGAGGTCAGGCCTTGTCATGCAGAAAAATTTTTTAAGTAGGGAAAGGGGGCACCCAAAAACCCCAAAAGGCGGGTGCCCTCACTTTACTGGTTAAAGGCCAATCCTGTGCTTTTTTATATTTAGAAGCTTGAGTGACTTTTTTTTTAAAACCCCCCTTTTTTGATTACGGCGTAAAATAGTAAATCCGGGTTTGGTCAAAAATAAGTAGGGACCGGACATCGAAAAAAAAAAAACCATTACAATTTTGAGCTTAAAATGATAGAGATTACCCCAAAAAAAAAAATGCAAAAAATTTTTTTTAAAAATTTTCCCTTAGTAGTTTTGGTTTTTATTTTTTTTTTTTTATTCGGCGATTTCTTGTAGAATAATAAAAAAGAGGGAACCCTTAAAAACCCCGGGCCCTTTTAAAACCCCAAAAAAACCCTTTGGGCAAACACAGTGGGGATTCTGCCGGGGGCGGGGGTGGGGGAAACCCCTGGGGGGACGGGGGCCCCCGGCCCCCTTTGGGCCCTTTCCCCAGGGGGGCCCCTTTTTTTTACTAAAAAAGAGGGGGGCAATAGAAAAAAATTTAGTAGAGTTTTTGCACCACCAAAGATTAAACTATAATTTTTTGTAATGCTTTTATAAATTAAAAAAAAAAAAATTTTAAATTTTTTAAAAATAGATTTTTTGTCTACATATAAATTAACAAATTTTTTTTTTTAACCTTTTTTAAAAGGATTCATATTTATGCAATTAACCACACAAACATAGTTTTGTTGGTAGAAAATGGCCCCAAAAGGGAAAGGGGGATCCCGTGGGGCCCCCCCCCGCTCCCCGGGCCCACCCCCCCTTTTTCCTTTTGGCTAAAAAGTTCCCGTGTTTCCCTTTTTTATCAGGGTTTTTTGGGGGGTTTTTTGGTTTTTTTGGGCTGGTTTGGGGAATTTTAAAGGCGGGGGGGGGGTTTTTTAAGAAGTGATAGCCCCCGGGGCCCCCTTTCCCCCGGGTGACTCGGGAAACCCAAAAATTTTTTTTTTTTAAAATGGGGGGGCCCCGGGGGGGGCCCGGGTGGGGGCCCCCCGGGGGTCCTTCCGGGGGGGTTTTCCGGGTCCCAAATAAAAAGGGGAAATTTTAGCCCAAAAATTTAAAAATTTTTTTGGTTTTTTTGGGGGGCCCTTTTTTGGAGAGCTGGATCATACCCAGATGGTCCTCGGATCGGGGGGTTTTTGGAAAAGGGTTTTTCCCCCCCATGAGGTATTTTTTTTTGGCTTTTTTTTTTGATAAAAGAATCAAAGGGTGTGATTTAAAAAACCCTCTTTGAATTTGCATGTTGCGTACAAAGGGGGGGGTTTTTGGGGGCCGCATTTCTGTACATGCGGTTTAAAAAAAAGGTGAGTCTTGAGATGTATGATTTTTCCCTTTCCCCTTTTGTTGGTTAAATGAAAAACTCCTAGTGCAGAAAAGAAAACTCTTCTAGCCTGTTTTTTTTAAAAAATCAAGAATCAGTTCCTTATTCCGTTACCTGGGGTTTTGGTAACTCATATTAATTGAAATAAAATATAATTTGTACTGATTTCTACTATATTTAGAACTATAAAAATATTTTGTTTTTTTTACGACTAAACATGTAGCGACAAATGGTAGCTTTTCAAGACAACTTAATTTAAAAATTTTAAACTAGGTACGCAAATTATTGTTTATCGGCCCCCAAATGTTATGTTATGGGGGGGTTTTTAATAAAATTGGGTATGGTCCAATTCTATAGGTAAAAAAAGTTTTTTTCAAATTGTAATTAAATCTTTAAAAATGTTAAATTTTAAATTTAAAAAGGGGAAAATTTTTTAGGTCTTTTGACAATTTTGAGTGTCGGTATTTTACAATTGTTTATTTTGGGGGCTTGTTTTCTATATGAGGTATTTTAAAATTTTTATCAATATTATGATTTTGCTCCATTGAATAATTAGCGTAGTAAGAATCGGTTTTTCTTTTAAAATAACCGGTGTGATTTTTTTTTTTATTCTTTTGGAAAAAACCCTTTTTCCTGAATGACCTATATAATTTTTTACAGTCTTTACAAATTAATTGGAAAAATACCGTTTTGGGGTTTTTTGTTTATTAAAATTTGTTTTTTTGTATGAATTTCACCCATGGGGGGGTTTTCCAATTAATTTGAAAGACTGTTTAAAAACCCTTATAGGTCAGTCAGGTGAAATCACATGTTAAAAAAAAAAGAAAAACCTGTTTTTATCCCAAAATTTTTTAAAAAAAAACAAAATCCTAATTTTGATCAAAATTTTCGAATAATTTTTTCCCAAAAAAAAAGGCTGTAAATTAATTTACTGAGCCCTTGGGAAATAAACAAACAAAAAAAATCAATTTTTTTATTAAATTGCCCAAATTTGAAAAAAAATTTATTTTTAAAATTTTAAAAAATTTTTAAAATTTAAATATTTAATTGCAGTAGCTGTAAAATCTTAGTTTATTACCCCCAGTATTTGGACCCCCCCTTTATAAATTTTAATATACTTAAAATTTTAAAAAAATTTTCCCGGGGAAAAAATAAACCATAATTTTGTCCCAAAGGGGTTAAAAAAACCCCAAAATTTTGTTAGTCTTGAAAAAAAAACCCCCAAAATTTTTTTTTTTTTTTCCCTTAAAGTATATCCCCCTTTGTGCTAAAATATTTTTTTATATTTAAATAAGTCGTGGAAGGGGCCCCAAAAAAAAATGAGTTCAAAAAAAAAAAGAAGTTGGAGTGGCTACTTCCATATTCTACTTTTTTTTTTTAAAGTGAAAAGGTGTTTGGTGCAGAATTTGAAAAATTTTTAATTTATCTGTAAAAACCACATCAGATTGAACGACATGTTAAAGGTCCACAACATTTAGAAAAAAGCAAAGTTTTCCGGGAACATCGAAATTAACAAATCAGAACATGTATCAAACGCAGAATTCTGCATGGATTTGTGTGTTTGCCTTTTTTGCAGCTGATATTCCTCTTTATAAAATAAGTCATAGGGCTATAAAAGGGGGTTTGGAAAACACTGCCACACAAAAATACCGGACGAATCAACTCTTTTTTAAAAACTATGTTGATAAGGTTATTTGAAAACTATGGAAAAAAAAAAGACACAATCTGGAAGGAAAGAAGTTATGGTTTAGTGTTGATGAAACCACTGATATAAAGGGGGAAAATACTTTTCTAACATTATAGTTGGCCCTTTTTTAAATAATCACAACCCCGGGAAAAATCATATTTTTAAAAAAAAAATTTTTTTCAAAAAACCCAAAGGTGAGACAATAACAGAGTCTGTAGTAGAAAGAAATTTCTTCATATTGTAAAACCACTAGTACCCAAAAGGAAAAATGTTGTTTTTTTTTTTTTGGATAGTGCTGCATATATGCAAAAAACAGGACGTCATTAAAAAAAAATTTTTTCCCAAAAAAATTTCTTCTTTTGGGAAAGTTTAGGCATGCCCTACAAAAAAATTTTGCGAAAATACGTAACTTTTTTCCGGGGTTTTTGACACTTTAGTTAGCGAAGAAAAAAAATTTTTTAAGTCACCCCAAAAAAGACTTTTTAAAGATTTTTTGCCCCAAAAGTCACATTACCCCCCCAAAAAACCCGTTATTACAAGGGGGGGAAAAAAGGGTTTTAAAGGGGTTTAAATTTTTCCATATAAATTACAATGTGGAAAAAAAAGTTATTGGCATTTTAAAAAGGGGTGATTCTTTAAGGGAAAAAAAAAGTAAAGAAGTCATAAATAAACCAAATGTTGAATCTGATTTAAAATTTATTTTTGAAAATTTTGGATATTTTTTCCCGGGTGGGGGTTGAACAGTTAGAAAAAAAAAAATACCCCCCCAGTGACTTCATTTAATGTATTTCAAAGCACAATAGACAAGTTTTAAAAGTGTTCCTAATGAAATTGGTAAAAAATTTTAAAAATTTTATATACCAAAAATCTTGTAAAGAAACCCAAAAATTTTTAGAAAAAAAAAAAATTTTTTTTAGGCACTATAAAAAAAAAAAAAAGACTTGAAAAAAACATTTTCGTTTTTCTTCATTTAAAAAATTTTGATTTTCCCAAAAAAGGGGTTTTTTTGGGGCTTAGACATATTTTAAATTATAAAAGAACCAATTTTACCGAAACCAACTTTGAAAAGACATTAGTTATATTATATAATGCAAATAAATTGTAAAATACTCCTGTTATGTTTTTTTTTTACATTTTTTAAAAATTTTTTTAAAATTTATTATTCCCCTAAGCACGCCTATGAATTTACCAGACATAAAAAAAGGTAAGGGGGGAAAAAACTCGTTCCAAATCCGGGGGCCCCCCTCATAAGTAAGTAACGAATTTTCAAAATTAATCACGCTTATCTTGGTCTTGCTTGAAAGTCTTGGTTAAGACCTAAATATGTCGTTGTTTTTGTTCTTTAGTTATTAATCTAGGTACCTACTTTGCGCAAGTTATTCGTTAATTCCCCCTGGGAGTAAATGATTTTTTTTTTTCTACCAGTTCCAAAATTTTTTAAATTTTTTGACATTTTAAGGACACAAGTTCTCCTCTAAGTCGTTTATCAGATCAATATTGGTTTGTCTAAATTGCCGAAACAGGTTAGAGAGTTTCACAGAAACCGCGAGGTCACCAACGATAAAGTTTAACAAAAATAACGTTATGAAGACCTGTTTTTAGTTAAAAATTTGGGGACAAAAAAATTAATAATTTTTTTTTTAAAAAATTTAAAAATTATTTAAAAAATTATTTTTATAATTTTTAAAATTTTTAAAATTTTTTTTTTTTATAATTTTAAAATCTAACTGGTTTGAATTAATGTTTAAGGGTTTTATATAATTTTATTTTCATTTTAAAATATAAAAAAATATTAAATTTTTGGTACACCTGTTTCATTTTAAAATTTTGGGCATTAATCTACTCTACCACTTTTTCTTTTTTAACCCCTTTTAAAAATAAAGCCGCTAAAAAATTAAAAATTTTTAAAATTTAAAAAAAAAAAAATTTTTTTCCCCCCTTTTTTATTTTTTTTTTTATTTTCATAAAACAAATAAATTACCATTTTTTTTTTTTTTTAAAACCCCTGGGAAAATTTTAAATTTTAAAAAAAAAATAAATAAAATTTTTTAAAAAAATTTTGTTAATTTATATAAGGTTTTTAAAAAAAGCAAACCTTTTTCCCCCTTTTTTCCCCATTAAAATAAAAATTCTATTAACACCCGGGGTTTCCCTGTTTTCGATTTAAAGGCCGTTTTAAATTAGTAATAAAAAAGGTTTTTTTAATTTAAAATTTTTAAAAAATAGGAAAACGTAATTTTAATAAAATTTTACAGGTAAGCATTTAATTTTATTAATAATTTAAAGACGTAAGGAATAATTTAGTATACACCTGAAGAAGGGTAAATTTTTAAGGGTAAGGAGTATTTTGTCATAAAAACTTTTAGGAAAGAATGGATGACAGATAAAATCTTAGGACTCATAAAAGAAAAAAGACAACACATAAACAGAACTAGCGAGAAATACAAAGAACTAGACAAATAAGTTTTAAGAGTAATCAAAGACACTACGAAGGCTGTAGGACAAATGTGTCAAAATCAATCTCTTTAAGAAAATAAGAGAAAAACAGGAAGATATAGGGAAAAGGGGAAGGGGAAAAATTTAGATTTTTACAACAACATCATTATGAAAGTGAAAAAAAACTAAAAAAATGGAAGAAAAAAATGGAAGAACTCTTCACACAGGCGGAAGTAAAATCCGGGTATCAAAAGACTAAAAACAAAAAACCCCCGGGGGGCCCGACCGATATATGGGGAAGTTCTCAAACTGCTTGTTTAAACAAATAAAACTGTTAACAAAATCTATACAAGGGTCAAATACCAAATGAGGCTGTTATCGACATTCATTCCGTTTCCCCAAAAAAAACCAATGCAACTTACTTTTAAAAACAGAAAATCACCGATGAGCCCCCCCAAAAATTTCCTAACATCATTCAAGCGCGAGTATATAGAAAACTCGATGAAAACATTGAAAAATTTGGTTCCCAAAAAAGGGGCTTTGGGACAGAGAACCTTTTTCATACAAGTTCTACTTATGCCAAATCAGATGTAGATGAAAGTAAAATATGATATGCAATGACAACCCGTACTGCTTTCTCCTGACTGTGCTATTTATAGGGACATAACCATATCAGAAGTTATAAAAATCGCGAAAGCAAACAACGGCAAGATCCAGCATTTTTTATATTTATAGTTTCAATTTGACTAACGTTACGTTAAAATAACTGTAAATGCAACAGAATCCTCTTCTGCTCAACTTTTACAATAATTTTAAATAAGTTATAGATAACAACTCTTGCGTGTTAGAGTGTTCTTAATCATTGTAAAATATATGATATTTGTTGTACCAGGATTTTCAGTATTAACATAACTGTTCCATAAAGATTAAGAATGAAAGCTTTAGTTTTCAAGTTTATGTTTACTAAATAATAAACGAAGTAAACTATAACTATGGTACGAATATTCAGTTCATGTATATTAAAAAATAGTTTGATTATTGGGATCACCAGATAGTGCCTAGAATACCAGTCTAGATTGGCCACAAACAACTAAATTTTTATGCGATAAAGCAAATCTCAAGTATAGAACACGAAAGGAGGCAATTTTTTTTGTAAAATGAAGCAGTAATTTCGGGGAAATCAGATCAAATTGAATATTTTTGAAATTTGTCAAGAAAGGTGTCAAATATGGAATTAAACAAGTTTGGCCTGGGATTTGGTCCAAAACGCTATAAAAATTAGCCAAACTATTTTTTTGGCCAAAAATAAAAATATATTGAATATATCGGGCAATATTAAATATGTTTTTATGAAAATACGTACCCGGAAATATTTTGGGTCACTTTACGAATTTACGATTACGATTTTAATGTTAGAAATTTCTGAAACACCCTTAAAACAGTAAAAAATACCCTTTTTAGGTTTTTTTTTTTTAAATTTGGAAGTATAGCTCAGATTATCAAATAAATGCCATTTTTTTCAAAATAATTAAAATGATTTTTTTTTGCACTGAAATTATATAAGGGCTTATAATAGGGGGTTAAAACTACCCCTATAATAAGAAAGAATACAAAAAACATGACCTCAGATTATTCTTCTTGTTTTTTACTCATTTTTTTTTAATATTCTATCGTACCTTGACGATTATGATATTTTTTCCCCTCCCCAGGGGGTGAAAAGTACCCCTAAATTTAAAAAAAAAAATGTTATAAAATTTTTTTGTTGCAACTTTTCCTTTTAGAACCGACAAACCAACAATATTTTCAGTAAAAAGAAATTATTAAACCACCCCCCATCTTCGGGAAAACTAAATTAAATAAAAACAAAAACATTTTTTGTAATTGCGGAAAAAAATAGAATTTTGGGCCGTAACTTTTTTGGCTAATAATAACAAAATGTACAATAAACCATTTAAAAGCTAAGGTTATCCCCGAAATGTCAGTCAGTCTTCAGTTACTGCCGTTACTGGACTATAGTTAGTATATTTATTATTAATACCTGACATAAAATATCTCTTAGCATTTTTTAAGTTGCAGATTAGTTTAGGAGAGGAAAGGTATTTTATTAAAGATTTTTAAAAAATCATTTATTTTAGAACACACACATACCTAACTTATTTTAAGAATCAAATTAAACCTAATAAATTAATTATTATCATGTTTAAACCACTATTAAACGCATTTCGATTTCCCAATAATTACAAGAATTCGAAAAAAACACCATGTGTTTTAAAATCGAGACATTGTTTGACATATGGTAATATGAAGTTTTTTTCGTAAAAACACTTGAGAAATCACCTTCTTTAGTAGTTTAGATTACTTAGGAAACACCCTGTAGATGAGCAGAAAGCCTAAAAGTTAAGGTAGTTTAAAAAAAAATGCTCCAAAAAGATGCCCATGTTCTTTATGGTGCATATTTTCTTTACGTCCCAAAGTGATGACTGTTTCATTAGTGTTTAAAATACAAAGTAGAAAATTTACTTAAGAACGGTCGTTATGGCAAGTCGTTTTTAAAGAAAAGGCGTATTTTAATTATAGTTGAGCGGGTATACGTGTTATTTTTATTTTCAGTTGCGACAAATTTTAAAGGCTGGATGCTTTTAATAAAGTAAAAAGTTTTTTAAATAGTACAGGAATAAATAAAGGAACAAAGTTATGCTTCTTAAGATAGACTTAAAAGGAATGTATGAGAGTTGCACTTGTTGCTCTATTGGGAGCTGCTACGAAAGAAATTTTATTGGCAATTTAGAGAAAAAGATGTTAAAATACCTATAAAAAGGAGCAGGTCTCTTTTTCTGGGGCAGGAAAACAGTGTTTTAAAAAATATTTGATCCAAGATACATACAGGGTATACATACCGATAAGTAAATAGATTTTCTGGAGCTGTTGTGGGTATGGGTGTAATGAGATTATAGCAATTTGGGTCGTTCTTAAAAGTAATGCACACACAATTAGATGACTCTTGTTTTTGCAGAACCTGGC
The DNA here is from genome assembly GCA_019359885.1 of Listronotus oregonensis. Taxonomy (NCBI): domain Eukaryota; kingdom Metazoa; phylum Arthropoda; class Insecta; order Coleoptera; family Curculionidae; genus Listronotus; species Listronotus oregonensis. The sequence goes on along the minus strand of JAHBCN010007243.1, from coordinate 34,736 downwards.
TCCTTATGACAAAAGGGACATTGGGAGACTTTTATCGCGACAGCGAACATAACTTAGCTTTTTGGAAAAAAAGAGTAGGAGATTTTGGAGCCTCAATACCATAATAAAGTTTCTGTGAGAGCGATATCTGCATTAAGTGCTCTTATTTCCTAAATAAGGCTTAGAGACAAGCTTAGGAACCTAAGTATAAGATCGTAGAATACTATCGTTAGCGAAACTATGAATGACATTAATCGTGAAAGAGAGAACATTGTTAACGTAAAAAATTTACATAGTTGTATCAGTACTAAGCCCCGGGATCCCCCAGCAATAATTTTGTAGAAAGCAGAAGCATGAACATCTACAGTTACAAATACACGCTTGATTTAAAGAAGACATCCATTAATTATGTAAGTTTAAAATCGAGGAAGTGGTCCAGCAAAATCTTATCCAATCTCATTTTAAAGGGAGTGGGAGATCATTGAAAATCTCACATCAGCTTTTTAATTTAAAGAATATGCATTAAAATTATAGACGATAAAAAAATCATTTTTTTTTAATTTTTTGAGTGTCCTATTTTGTGAGCAAAAAATGTTTATGGCTACTGAAGATTTTTATTATTTAAAGGACAAGGTTCAGAGTTTTTAAAAATAAATTTAATTATATAAAAATTATAAAGTAAATCTCACGTAAGGGGAAAGGAGGGACTGACGACATGTTCCCAAATTCCACCAAAGAGGATGAAGGGGTCGAAATTAAAAGAAAAACACGTTACGTAATTGTTGGATGCCCCCAAAAGAAACTGATGACCACGCAAAAACGTTTGGTGAAAGACTGTTAAAATTTAGTTTGTTTAAATAACAAAACCTTGTTAAAAGCCTTAAAGCAACAGCAATAATCTGAGAAGGGACCTGTTCCAGTTACATGCGATAAAAGATATCAGATCCGCTGTAGATCTCTTACGAAATCCGTACTGTCTGTCTTGTTAAAATTCCTCTTTTGAGCCACAAAGTATTTTTGCCCTTCGAGTGTCGAGTTTGGGAATAGCGTCAACCTCCGAAACTTTTCAGTTTATTTCCTTACTTTTAGTGTCTGGAATATGGAATCTGCTCTCTGTACAACTGTTTTCTTTAAACTTTCCTCTTTAGTGTGGTCTGGTGTTAATAACAAATAAAATAAGTCAGTACTTAGGCGTAAGGTCTTCGTAAAATGACCCATGACAAAAAAGTCCACCCATCTTGAGATCTTTTTGTAAAGGCTATGGCTTTAAACACGCTCCACTATAAACCAAATTGTTTCTTACCGAATGACGATTCCAGTAAAGTATCGTCCGATGCGAGATAGCAGGAGATGGTTATCATCGAGCGAAAGGACCGAAAATTCTTAGCAGCAAATACAATTATCGTAAATTGATTTTTGGACGTCCGATTTTAATTTTCGAGCAAATAAATTGCACTTTGGGACGATAAACATCGCACCTCGATGGCCTTTTGGACTTTTTGGCAGGAAAAGGCTTTTTGAAGTCGCCGCTCGAATTCATAATATGACGTTAATGAACAATTTATATTAACTAAGAACGTCTTTTAGTGCTCGTTTAATTAACATTTCGTTTAATTAGCAGATGCGGAACCATTATTGCATTTTTAATTTTAAATAATATCCTTAAATATCAACTTTTTTTTAAATGTTTATCATAGTTAAAATTAATCATTAGTTTTCGATTTATTGGCGTTTAGAGTAAACAGATCACGTTTTGTTCGCTATCGACATACAAAAAACAAATATCCTCAGTTCTGAGGATTGTCCTATTGTTTTTTAAAAAATACCTTTATGTAATCTTGGGAAAAAATTTGTCCAAATTTAACTTTTCTGCCAATTTTTGTAAATCGCTCTTTTTTACCTTGTTTTACTTTTAATACCTATAAATAAAGCAAAAGGTTAAAGACAATATTAACATTTTTTAGAAACTAACAAATTAAGAAATTAATTATTTATTTTTTCTAAGACAGAGTTTAATCTTCCAGGCATCGAATGTACCTAAGCCCGTAACTCATTTCACGTCTCTATATCCTTAAGATCGTTTACATTTTTTGGCCTAAACTCATTTTCCCTATTTATGTTTTTAACTAATAAGCCACAAACATTTTCCATAACATTTAAATCCGGTCTACGTGCGGGCCACGGTAAAACCCTTATACGCTGCTCTTCCATTTATTCATCGACTTGCCGGGCCCTATGAACGGGACACTTATCTTGCTGAAAGATAAAATTTCTGTCCGGAAATCGATCCAGTACAGAAGGAAGCATGATATTCTGTAGTAGATCTATATATACCTTCGCATTGAACCTTCCTTCGATAAAATAACATACACCAAGTCTTTGTGCACTCAGCCACCCCCAAATATTAACTAAACACTTCTGTCCTTTTGGGTATATTTTTCATCAAATCGTGTTCCTTGGGGCCTGTATACCTTAAGTATCCCATTGTTGCAAGACTGAAACACTTTTTCATCGGTAATTATTATATTTTCCCAAAAAATCGGAGGTTTTAAGTAAAATTGTAGAGCAAATTCAATGCGTTGTTCTTCATTTGCATTTGTTAAAAATGGTTTTAAGGCTGCCGGGTGGCAGCGCAATTGGGATATTTGACTTATTCTTCGCCGTGCCGTTCTAACCGATGCACACAAGCGAAATTCGGGGAAAACCCGGCCATAAATCGGAAATACCAACTTCGCAATTAAGGCCTATTCTGAGTATAATTTTATTATCTAGTTACCTGGGTATAATAAACAATCACCCTTTTATTTTTAGTCTTGTCACTTGCAGAAATATTTTAGTTAAAAGCTGATGTTCGTGGAGACTATTTCATTGTGATTCAAAAGCACCTGTGAAAATTAGTAATTTATATTCAGTTTTTCGGCAAAGTGTGGGTGAAAATTTTGTAAAGTGACTATGGAGCCTATTGCTGGTGGTAAGTAGAATATTAAAAATAATATTTATTTAAAATATTTCTTTACGTTTTTTTATACTGGTGCTCTGAAAAGTTAACAATTAATTTTTTTTTATTTCAATTTTTCACTTTTTGCTAAAGTAAAAGTATGATTTCCCGTAATTTCCCGCATTTAAATTAGCTTTAAATTATTGTTTAATAAGTCCTTTGTAAGATCCCATCTTAAGTTGCTGCGATAATTTGCGATCTTGACGAGAAAATATTTTTAAAGATTTATCGTCTGGGTCCAAATTCGTATAAAATGTAGGTCCCAAACGCAACAAATAATTTTCTCCTACTAACTTAAAGATTAAATCAATTTTTATAAAATAAAACATCATTATATAGAAAATTAAATAGAGAAATAAAAAAATTGCCATATGGGTTTAAAATTCAATATGGCGACCAATTTTAAATGGCGAAATCTTATTAAAATATATTGCTTTAATTACATTGAACTAAGAATTAAAGAAACAGTTTTAACAATCATTCATGTAGTTTCAAAATATAAATTATAATCCAAACAGCTATTGATAATGTAGTTTATTAGAATTAACATTCAATTCTTCAAGCTACGGTCTCAATTTTGGAAGATTTTTCTAATGTAATTTGAAGTACCATTGATTGCAAAGTATAATCTGTACAAATATTATAAAGAGGAAAGATTTGTTTGTTTGAATTGAATAGGCTCCGAAACTACTGGATCGATTTAAAGAATTCTTTTACCATTAGAATCCTACATTATCCCCGATGAACATTGCTAGTAATAAAATAATTAACAAAATTACAACTTATTTTTTCAGGGTCTGCAACAAAATCTGCTTTGTTTAAAAGAAGCCAACTTGTCAATTGGTTAAGAATTTGTCAGTCCAAGGAAAAGAATGGAGCAGTGTCGTTATTTGGCAGAAAAGTGACCTCTACCATGCGAGTTGAACGCTTGTCAGAAGAGTCTTCAAAAGTCTTATATAAATTCATCGAGAAATATGACACAAAAATGGTCAACAGCATCAAGAAATAAAACTGCATTTGAAAATAAAAATCGAGATTGGTTAAATATTGAGTTGGAGTTTTCTTCGTCAATGAATGAAGCTCAATCAGCCGAAATGCAGGATACAACTTCATCGAGTAGAGGGAGGCCATTCACTGGATTTTTAGATTTGAGTGAACGATCAAAAAGAAGAAGAACTGAACCGTTGCGAGCAGATCGAAGCCCGGAAGAACTAACATTTGCTGCTCAAATGAAGTTTAGGTCCGAATGTAAACTGGATGAAGCAGATTTGTTAAATAATGTTGCATTCTCAACACCAACCCGTGCATCAAAATATAAAAAATCTCATCAAAAAGAATGTGAAATACCATTTGCAGCGGACGAAGCCTTATCGCTTTTTGTATAGGCTAAATTGACAAAATTTCAATATAATCTAATAAGAAATTCGGCAAAAAGCCATAAGTCAACTCTTTATCCTAATTATGAGTCCGTAACTGCCGCGAAAAAAAGATGCTACCCAGAAAACCTAAACATTTCTGAAGATGTAGCTGAAGTGCCTCTTCAAAGTTTGCTGGATCATACATCTTTAATGTTATTTGAGTCCCTAAAAGAAGTTTTAAATTCTTTAAACCAAGAAAATTATAATAATTTACATTTAATTTGCAAATGGGGGTGTGACGGGAGTTCTGGGGTGAGTCAATACAAACAGCAGTTTGTAGAGTCCAATATTTCAGATGCTAATATCTTTTTAACATCAATGGTGCCAATCCAGCTTCGGGGACCCGAAATCAAAAGATAAGTTTGTAATCTGGGAAAATCCCAGACCTTCCTCCACACGATTCTGTAGACCTCTTAGAGTCCAGTTTAGGCACGAAACAACAGAGCTATCAGTGAGAGAAAAGCAATATTTTGACCAACAACTTCAGATTTGCAACCAACAAAGCTTAATATTCAAGGAAACGATGTATTTTTAAAATACATTTTATATTTTACAATGATAGATGGCAAATTGTGTAATGCTGTAACTGAAAATACTTCAACTCAGAGATGCTATTTGTGTAATCTAACATCCAAAGATTTTGACAATATCGAGAAGATTTTAAAACAGGAAATTACTGACGAATCTAGATATCAATTTGGTTTGTCATCTTTACATGCATGGATTCGTTTTTTTGAGTGTTTGCTGCATCTATCTTATAAGATGGAATTTAAGCAATGGCAAGCGCGAGGCCAGGAAAACAAAGAAAAACTTGCAAATGCCAAAAAACGAATCCAAGACTAATTTTTTAAAGAAATGGGACTATTGGTTGATAGACCAAAACCTGGTTTTGAAAGTACTAATGGCGGCAACACTGCTCGCCGTTTTTTTGAGAATGCTGCTAAATCTTCGGAAATTACAGGCATTGATCAAGATTTGATATTTAGATTCAGAGTGATTTTATTAACAATTTCTAGTGGTTTTCATATAAAAATTGATAGTTTTAAGGACTACTGTCATGAGACGGCCAGAAAATTTGTAGAATTGTATCCGTGGTACAATATGCCAACTTCCGTCCATAAAATCTTAATGCGCAGTTCTGATATAATATCATATTTTGTGGTTCCAATTGGGAAACTTGGCGAGGAAGCCCAAGAATCAAGAAACAAAGATATTAAAAGATTCAGAGAATTCCATGCACGGAAGTTTTCAAGAAAACAAAACATGGAGGATATATTTTGTAATCTTTTAATATCTTCTGATCCTTTAATCTCCAATATGAAAAAATCATCTGCTAACAAGCTTAAACTTCAAAAGTTTTGGCATTTTTTGATGAACCAACAGTTTCTGCTGATGAAAGGGATAGTGAAGATATTGATTGATTTTAATTATTAAGATAGGTTAGGCTTTATTATTATTACAAAGTTATTGTTAAGTGAATTCTGTATATACTTTACCTACTTAAATATATTACTCTTAACATGTATTTTAAATTGCTCTTATTTTTACACACAAAAGTTAGTTATAAAATTAAATATAACAAGAACAAACAAATCACAACTTTATTTAATTTATAATAAGCAATTTTATTAACCTCAGGTATATCAAAAGTCTTGTCATTTTAGATTTTATTTCAAAAATTTTCAGTCAAAAAGCATTTATTTCAGCGCAGATTGAAGTCGGATTGAGGCACTCAACAGTGACAAAGGCAAGTAAATTTGGAAAAAATGCAGGATTAACTATCTCAATCCTACAATTCTGTTAAAATGGTTTACCTCTCTCTCTTTCTGTTAAGTGCCTCAATCCAACTTCAATTCGAGCCGAAATAAACGCTCTTATTATTAATTTTAAACTCTTAACTGCTTAAATTGTTAAAATAATAACAGTCTAATAATAATAGTAACATTTTTTTAACATTTTCTTACGATTAAACATGTTTGTGATTCATATCAGCACTACTACTATTTATGGCCGGCTTTTCCCCGATTTTCGCCTATGTGCGATGCTGGGAAATTGCTTTCCGTTTTGGCTGTAACTACAGATTTAAGTGGTTGGTTTCTTAAAACATTAACTAAATAATTGTCTTGTTCTTGATTCGATAATTTGGGGTGACCACTTCCAGCTCTTCTCTCAAAGGAGTGTGTTTCCTGCCATTTTTTTAAACAAAATAAATAGATAATTAATACTTTTTGATTCAAAGTTAAGTTTGGCATTTTAAAAAATATTTTTAGACACTGACAACGGACACCTGTTTTTTATTAGGTTTTTCAACAGGTATTTATATTCAGAAAAAGAATTGCCCAAGATTTAGTGGCCGTTAGTGTACAATTGCATTATAAACAGTTGTCTATAAAACAGTTTAGCTGTTGTAAAATAGCCCTTTATGTACTAACAAAACAAATAACCCAAAATATCTACGTTAGAAATATTTTTTTACATATTATTTACATATACAACATTAAACTAAAACTATTATACCATATTATTCTTTTAAATAGTAATTAATAATTATTTATATTTGCATTTATTATATTTTTTTATTGCAGTATTATTGATGTCATTTAATAGAGATCAAACGCTGTTAGAACAACACCGATACGTCACGGTTTTATATCAGTTTGCCATATGAGACCGTGACGTATCGGTGTTGTTTTTACAGCGTTTGATCTCTACAAAAGACACTGATACATTAGAGAACTCGCGCAAAACTTTTTAAACAACGGCAATTTTAGTCAACTCAATTTTCAGTATACCTTTCTGCCACCGTAAAGGATCGCCATATCCTCTGTGCCTTTTTTTCGCCTTCATATTTGATCCCGTGTTAACCAGCACCGTAGCTGTTAAACCCCTAAAGTACTCGTAGTGTCCTGTATATAAAGAGGGGTTTGCTACGCCTTTAAGTTAGCAATAACAGCTGGCATTCTTCCAATTTTGTGTATTCCTACGGGTTGCTTAGCACATTTTTCTTTAGTATGGTTGATAAAAAAAAAACTTTTATTAGGCATCATAAATGGTCGCAATGCAAAATATTTTCTTACTTTATCAAGTAAATTTATATTTTCGATGTTTCCACGAAATATCACAATTCTATTTTATTTTGTTTTTGTATCTACTGGCTTAAACAAAACATGTGTTTGTAAGTTGACACATGTTCTGGACAAATTCACCGAACTCCTGCCATCTACATGTCCTAGCTAGACAAAATATGAGGACAACGTAAAAACAAAATTGAAGCGTTTTAACAATTATTTTTAAAAAGCTGCTCTTGCTAAGAGCTCATCCCTTTGTTTGGGCGATATCCTTGTAAGGAATGGAATGACACTATGAAATTTACTTATGTCGATTCATTATCAAAGACTTATTGTTGTCTTTATCATAGAGTATTTGCTCCACAATAACATACTTTGGTACTTAGAAAGCTCAGAATCAGAATGGGCCAGAATTGCGTATTCTGTGATCTTGATGTTCTTTCGATCACACCATTTTCGGTAAAAATTATATGTTTTCAGAGCTGTCGGTAATTAAATTAAAATAATTTAAAATTCGTATTAAATTACTTTTCATCCCTTAAAAATAATAATAATAATAATAATAATCTTTATTCAAAGGAAACAAATAGCTTACAAACAAAAATTTACAAAAAAAAGATAATATTCTGAACCTATGAAATGGCGAAGTTCATCGCATACTTTTGTATGGGTTGATCTTTCACTTAACCTGATGATCGAGCAAACTGATGGACCCGGAAAAAAAATCATAGTAATTAAAAGAAAAGAAAAAATTACATCATGCGGGTACATCAGCAAACTCAACCAAAAAAAAAAAAATAATAATAATAATATAAATATTAGCCATACACCTTAATAAGTAGGAAAAAAATGGGTTATACAAAAAAATATCCATAGTTATTCTTAGGGGAAAAACAATATACATTAAATATATACAGGGTTGTGATTTAATAACGGATAAATTCAATAAAAGAGGAGGTATTTCTTTTTCGAAAAAATCCTTGGACACGTCGATTTTATTTTTGGATCGGGCATATTTTGACATCAAATGTAGATATACAGGGTGTCGCAAGAAAGTCTGACAGGAAAAATATTTTTTTCTTAAATGGAACCCCTGTATATTTTAGCACTTTCAGATTCTCCGTAAAATTCTGGACATGTTTTATGTATAATGTCATATACCTATCTTTAACTGTTTACGAAATAATTACTTTTAAATAATAATTATAATACTTTGTTTCAACATAAATTAATTAATAATTACATTCCACATTTTTGAAATTTATTTTATCAAATGCTGGAAGTGGCCGCCATTAACAGCTCTGCAGCACCCCAGGCGATCGTTAAATTCTTGCTGTACATTTTTAACTGTGCCTGGAGAAATATTCCTAATTGCATTACGAATGCGATCTTTGAGGATATCAAGCGTGTGGGGCTTATCTTTTATACTTGATTTTGACATAACGCCAAAGAAAGTAGTCCAATGGATTAAGGTCGGGTGATCTAGGTGGCCACTCTATTGATCAACGTCTGCCTATCCACCGATTGGGCAAAAAAACTTTTAAATAATTGACACTTTTTTTCAAGTCTATGTCAAATATTCACAAAGAGAGGTGTATAGGTAATCGAAATGACTGGTTATAAATGGTTCATACTGATTTGAGATGCCCTTAATGGCGGCCACTGCCAGCATTTGATAAAATAATTTTCAAAAATGTGGAATGTAATTAATCAATTTATGTTTATTATTTTAAACTAATTACTTAGTGAATAGTTGACGATAGGTATATAACATTATACATAAAAGATGTCCAGAATTTTCCGAGAATCCGAAAATCAAAAAATACAGGGGTTCCATTTAAGAAAAAATATTTTTCCTGTCAAACTTTCTTGCGTCACCTGTATATCTACATTTAATGTCAAAATATGCCGATCCAAAAATAAAATCGACTGTCCAAGGATTTTTCGAAAAGAAATACCTCCCCTTTATTGAATTTATCCGTTATTAAATCACAACCCTGTATATATATATATATATATATATATATATATATATATATATATATATATATATATATATATATATATATATATATATATATATATATATATATATATATATATATATATATATAAAACATCATTAAAAAAACAATACCTTGGGTGCAATAATAAAAACAAAATGCCAAAAAAAGGTAAAAAAACTGCCAAAAAAGAAAAAAAATATATATCCTACAGATATACATAAATTACACATACATACATACATGGATACATAGTGCAGAGGAACTAAAGCTCACCTAGTAATTTTTTTTTTTTTTAATTATGGCTTTCGGCTTTTAGCCATGCAGCCAGACTCACAGTATAAAATTATATATAAAGTTATTTATAAAAATTCTAATAATAGAATAGAAAAACCAAAATAATAGAATTTATTTTTTATAATAATCATCATTAAATTAATTTTATTTGGATGTTGGATATTAAGGATATTAACACATATAGACAAGGACACCAGCTTCACGCCACAGGGGTCCATCAGGGCGACTTTTTTAATAAACAGTACAGATTAAGACCACGGAACCAGATAAGGATTAAAAGGTATTAAACATAAAAATATTAAATGTATTAATTATTTTTCTACAACTTTAAATTTATTTTAACTAGAAAATCGATAAGCGCAGTATAAATTTTTATATTTTGTAAGGATAAAAGATGTAGTATGTTAAAAGGTGCATTAACTTTGTATGTTGAGATTAAAGTTTTGAAAAGATCATTACTATGGACAGCATATTTTTTACATGCAAAAAATATATGGTCCAGATTACTTCTAATCTGACATTCTTCACATTTGTCTGCACCTAGTAAATAATTTTTCATCTTTAACTTAAATCGATTTTGCGGGAGTATTTTAAAATTAACAGGAACCAAGTTATAAATAGCCGAGACGGTATAGGGAAAACTTCTACGAAACAAGGTTGTTTTGTGTCGAGGTGGTGTTATAGTGCCCTTGTGTCTTATATTTATGTTCTGGACATCCGTTCTAAAAGTAATTTTCTTATAAAGATTAAAAGGCGTTTGTGTTTGTATTAATCGGTGGAAAAAAGTGGCACAGTGCAGTTTCCGTCTACTGCTCATATTCAACCATTTTAACTCCTTTAATTTGTGGCTTACAGGATTTCTTCTGCGAATACCAAGGATAAACCGTATGCAAAAATTTTGAATTTTTTGTATCCGCTGAGAGTCTAGTGCAGTTAAACAAGGACCATAAAAAATGTCTCCGTACTTAAAAGTGGACAAAATAAGAGAATCAGAGAGCAAACGCTTTAACTTAAAATTTAGGACATGTCTGGATCCATACAACATTTTTAATTTAAAAATAGATTTCTTAATACATTCAGAAACATGTTTGCTAAATCTTAAGTCTACGTCCATCCAAAGTCCCAGATTTTTTAGCACTGGACAAAATTAAAGTGGTATATTATTGACAGAAATTTGAATAATCCGACTTAAAGTTTCTTTGTCTTTTGGTCTACAAAAAAGCATAGCTTTACTCTTGGCTGGATTAAGGGATAAAGGGTGATTCTGGAACACAGTGTGTATATAATTTAATTCGTTGTTAATTATACTACAGGCTCTAACCACTTCCGAGGGATAAAATGAGAAGAACATTTGAGTATCGTCTGCGTACATCTGAATGGAGCAGTTAGAAATAAACCTATGAAAAAATGCTGTGTATATTAAAAATAGAATTGGCCCCAAAATCGAACCCTGAGGTACACCACAAGATAATAATTTTAGGTTCGACAATTTTCCATTTAAATAGACACGTTGTTTTCTTTGACTTAGGTAGTTTTTAAAAAATAAAACTGCAGAATCGGAGAGACCTATATACTTTAAAATATTTAAAAGGGCAGAATGACTAATGGTATCGAATGCTTTAGAAAAATCCAATAGCACCAGAACCGTTGCCATTCCTGCATCTAAAGCTCTAAAAATGTGATCACTTACAGATAACAAGGCTGTTTCGCAACTATGATATTTATGGTAAGCTGATTGTGAGTCATTAATGATATTATTATCTACCAAGTGCGTAACCAACTGATTTTTAATCAAAGTTTCTATCACCTTAGATAATATTGGAAGAATACTTATTGGGCGCAAATCTTTAAATTCATTTATATCATTACCTTTAGGAAGAGGTACGACATGCGCATATTTCCATTGTGAGGGGTAGACTGAATAAAAAATGCAAAAATAAATTATCTGGCATATGTATTCCAATAAAAATGGGTAGCACATTAAGATAAATTTAATATTTAATCCATCAACTCCAACTGCACCAGTCTTAATAGAATACAAACTTCTTCCGACTTGACACTCATTTATCAATCTAAAATTTAAATGTTTTTTTAAACCTGCTACCTCGCCTGTATAATATCCAGATACGTCAGCATTCAAAAAAGTGGGAATTGATTGAACAAAAAAATCATTAATTCTATCAACATCAGATAAATGTACTGGTATCTCTTTATTTTTAGATTTAGCATATATGTTTAATTTATTTAAAGACTTCCGGACAGACTTTTTATCTTGGTAAAGATAATATTGTAAATACGCTTTTTTTTCTCTTTCAATAGATTTATTAACAAAATTACGCATGTTCTTGTATTCCTGGAAATGCTAAGGACATTTAGTTCTTTTATATTTTGAAAAGCGTTTATCACGTTCTTTAATCATAATTTTAATTATGTCGGTTACCCAAGGCTTATGCTGTTTTCGTATTAAAGCAGTTTTTTAAGGGGCATGTATATCAAGCAAAACATTCAAATTTTGATTAAGAAAATTCACCTTATCATCAATAGTACTACAATCAAAGATATTTTTCCAAGGAATAGATTTTAAGTCCATATTTAATTGATTTTGATTAATGCCATTAATATCTCGATATAGTGTAGGCTCCGTTCTGGATGCCAGTTCGTTAAAATCAATAACAGCGAAGACTAATTCATGGTCAGAGATGCTAGGTAGGTGTGTACTACTACACTCAAGCACCTTGCTACTTTCGGGAACTATAATTAATCAAAATTGAAGCGCTGGTTGCCGTTGCTCTAGTAGGAAAATTTACTATTTGATCAAGACCTACACCACTTAAAATATTTGTTAGACTTTTAGAAGTCGCTGAAAAATCCAGCAGGTTAATATTAAAATCCCCTAAACAAAACACGCTATCGTATTTTGGCAAATAATTTATTAAAGTGTTCTCAAATTCGGTTAAAAACATATTGCAGTTAATATCTGGAAATGAACAATGATACAATAGACGACAAAGAAGACTTATGCAAGTGTTGTTAGTTTAAATACGTTTCTTGTCACAATGTATTTTATGAGGTGTCTGATGTTGGTCTCGATTTTCTTGTGAGAAATTTAACTTGTTTAATTTAATTTATGACCTATGACTTCCCAAAATAGATCCTATTATGGAACACAATGTAAAATCTAGATTAAAAATCTAAACAAAGGTAGATTTAAAGCATGTGAACTTCTAAACTAAATCGTGCTGTAAAATGATTGTGTAAAAACGGAGTTAAAGCTCTTGTCAACGAGGCTTTTGATGGGTTACTTTACGGGTCCCGGCGGTAACGCCTTGCTCGTGAATCAATATTTTTAAATTAACCAATTTATTGATAGCGATCTGCACCGCTGCGATGTGAGTATGTGTTCGAAACCAGTGCCGGAACTTAAGATTGTTATTGAATATAAAAAATATTCCTAGAAATTAAAAGGACGACGGCTTAATACTTCTTAGGATTTTTTTGCTGATGATCCAGAAAGCCATTTCTACCAAAGACTTACAGGGTCTTTGATTATACAGGGTGATTCATAAGTCGAGGCGAAAAATGGGATCCCGCACTCATTTTTTAATTCTGAATCGAAAATGAAGAATACTATTTTTTGAAATTCGCCTTCGTTTCCGAGATTTTTTACTTCAAACTTTTACCGACGAAATAATTAAAAATAAAATAAAGAGCCTTCTTAATCTAGTAAGCGCATTAATACCAGACGCCATATGTGAAATTAAATTTGACTGTTGTCAACAGTTAAATGCATTTGAATCTGTTATTGTAAAAGCTACGAGAAGATGGAGTTTTCCAACGAAGAATATGCTGATATCATTTATATCTACGGTTTATGTGACGGAAATGGTCTAGCAGCTTGTCGTGAGTATCAGCAGAGGTTTCCAAACAGAAGGCAACCTTCTAGACGCGTTTTTTCTGACTCTTTTCAAAGACTTCGCGAATGTGGAATTGTTAAGCGTCCTAAAAGCGGCCGTAATAGAAGTCATACAGTACAACAAGAGGAAGCTGTAATTGATTCGGTTCTTGATCAACCAGAAATTAGTACTCGACGAATTGCAACAATTGCAACAACAACGTATCCAACATACTCAGAGTTTCGCTTGGCGAACTTTAAATCAGGAAGTTCTCCATCCTTACCATCGGCAAAACGTGCACAATTTGCAACCAGGTGACACAGAACCACGTCTGTTTTTTTGTCAGTGGTTATTAGAACAACACAATGTAAATCCGGAGTTTATTCGAGAGACCTTGTGGTCGGACGAATCAATTTTCACCAGAGATGGTATTAAAAATTTTCCCGGGGCAACAACCACATTTGGTCACTAGAAAATCTTCACGCAATAAGAGTTCGCAATTTTCGCAAAAATTTTGCATCAACACCTGGTGTGGCATTTTAACGGAAGATTGTTACCTCTCCAAGTTCTACCCCCACGATTGAATGCTAATTTATACTTGGAACTTTTGGAAAATCAAGTTGAAAATACTGTGCTGGATGATTTGCCTCTCAACCTACAGAACAGAATGTGGTATCAACACGATGGTGTACCACCACACGTTGGAAGAAATGTTGTTAGGTGGTTGAATAATAATTTTAATCAAAGATGGATAGGCCGAAATGGTCCTGTTCGTTGGCCCGTAAGGTCTCCTGACCTCAACCCCCTTGACTTTTATCTCTGGGGCCATTTGAAACAGATGGTTTATGCTGTACAAAATAAACTCGGTTGAACAATTGCAGGAAAGAATTAATAATGCTGTACAGCATATTCAAGTTACAACAAATTTTGCAGAGGTGTACAATTCATTAATAAACAGATGTCTGCTTGCATCCGTGAGAATGGTGGAATTTTTGAAACTTGTTATAATTTTTTTTTTACATTTCTTTGTTTATTTTGTATTTGGAAAATAATAAATGTTATTTGTTGTTATGTACCATATGTTTTCTAATAATAATTTAATATCTAATATTTTAATTTTCTCTAGTATTTACCAACACTTATTTTCACATACGACATATAGTTTTAATACAGCGACTAGATTATTGTATTACTAATTAACTATTTCATTTTATGCAAATATCCTATAAACAAAGGCGAATTTCAAAAAAAAGTATTCTTAATTTTCGTTTCAAAATTAAAAAATGAGTACGGGATCCCATTTTTCGCCTCGACTTATGAATCACCCTGTATATACGTGGCTTCTGAAGCCTTTATTTTTAAATACAGAAAAAAATGTTTTATATAAAAATTGAAGGGTTTTTTCGATATTATGTTTTGAAATTATTAGTAAAAATTTTTCGCTATAAGAAAATGAAAAAATATAGGCAACTTTAACTTTTTTAAATGGAACGCCCTGTATATTATCCGCTACAATAAAAGGTCTTTTTTTCTGATTTCAAATATATATAGGTACATAATTACAATTTGGATGAACCATATTTGAGATATTTAGGCTTAAAATATAAATAAATTGAAAAAAAAAATCATATTAGTATCAAGAAAGCTATGAAAACAAAAAAAGGTTTAAATAAATTTGACGTATTGAATTGTAAAAAGTTGAAATTTATTATTTTAACTATTAAAAGTAGTTTGTATTGTTTTTTTGTCGATGGGCTATTCAGAAGAACGTCTTTTTTATGGTAACAATAATAATGTGACGATAGTGGAAAGGGAATATTACTTATTATGTCCTTAACAACGGGTACCATCTATAGATACTCTTAAATACATAGTAAGAAAGTTTATTGAACGAAAAAGTTTAAAATGAAGAAAAAGACTGCAGCACAGAATAAAAACAAAGTTTCGGATATCCTTGTTTTTTTAGGATAATTATTATACTTTTCTATGGATGAAACAGATTATAAAATTGATTTAATCTTAAAATCTTAGAAATTTTATCCTTATAAATTTATGTCCATTCAGAATCTTTCTGAACAAAACATGCAGGACCGACCTAAGTATGCATTGGAAATAGCTAGGTTTATGCAGCAGGATCCAAAGTTTTTAAAGAAAATTCTGTTCACCGACAAGTCTTCCTTCACTTTAGCAGGAATGTTTAATCACAAAAATATACATTATTGGTCCAGAGAAAACCCTCACTAACTTCAGCAATACAACAATTTTATTATTCCATGGCTTTCTTGATACTTGTATAAAACTTTTTTGTAATTGGTTAATAATTTAACCCAGAATATCTTAAAAATGGTTTATCCAAATATCATCAATGTATATATATTTAAAACCAGAAGAAAAAGTGCTTTCGTTGTAGCGCGTAATATACAGGGTGTTTCATTTAAAAAAGTTGAATATTTTTCCATTTTTTTATTCCGATTTTTTTTTGTGCTGATAATTTCAAAAGATAATATGAAAAAAATCCTGCAATTTTTATATAAAACATTTTTTTCTGTCTTTAAAAATAAAGGCCTTAAAAGCCACGTAAATATAATCAAAGACCCTGTACATACAATTATTAGCTTTAACTAAATGATTCTACTAGGTTTTAATTTAGGCTAATAAATTTAAACATTACTTATAAATAAAAGTAGTATTGCATCTGATAACATACCTATCAAAATAATTACAATAACCAGGTATATTGATTAACCGATGGCATATATTGCCAATTAGGTATATTCATATACCGCAGGATGTTTCAGAATCCTAATCTTAGCCCAGGAGATGAGGCATTTTGGCTAGGAATTTTTTTGTCCTGTATGGATTTACTTAAAATTTTTACAGAGGGTAGAGAATAGCCCAAGGACCAAAGTTTATATCATGCCGAGGTGTGCTTTTACCCTGGGGATGGTTGCCACCCCATCTTGGGGGTGGAAATTTTTTATTATTTTAACTACAGAAATCGATAAAGAAAGTAATTTTAAGTAAAACATGTTTTATACATTTTTTTTGTAAAACTAATACTTTTCGAGTTATTCGCTATTAAAAGTAATAGTTTTTCGACAAAAAAATCGACGTTTTTAATGGGGTTTTCACGAATAACTCTAAAATTATGCATTTTATCAAAAAACTGTAAAAAGCAAAATTGTAGCTTATAAAAAAACTGGAAAAAATGTTATTCTATAATTTCTCTACAACCCATACAGACTGAGCTACGGCTTCTTAATGGTTAGCTTTTGTTCGTCAAATGTTAAATTTAAAAGATTCAAAGTCAAATAGCGGGCAAAGTTTGCATTTTCCAAGGAAAACATATAAGGTCTTTTTTAAACTATATAATAAGACCTTTCTTTTAAAAACAAAATAAGAGTTTTTAACATGAAAATTGAGCGAGTTATGATAAAAATAAAGTCGGTCCCTACTTTTTTCTACGAAAAGATCATTAAAAACAACCCCCTTATTCCCCTCTTAATTAAAATAGATCTGTACCCTTCTGCGAAGTTTAACCAAATTAAAATGCTTAAAATCATAAAAATTGGAGCTTAAAGTGAAAAACGATTTTTTCGCAATTTCGTAAAAATAGCCATTTTCTTCAAAATAACTCCAACAATACTGGAGATACGAAAAACATGCTAAGGTATTAAATTATAGCTTTTTTAATAACAAAGACTTTTTATTACATATATTTTTCTGTACAATAAATATTTGGCCAGATATGGCCGTTTAAAGCCTCTATTTACGAGCGAGCACCACCTTGTTCTAGACCTTTAAACTCATCCTATTTTAAAACTAAGGGATTAAAAAAGGATTTAATTCACATAGCCTTGTAGCTCTTAAAAACCCTACAAAATTATTTTTGAACAAACTTTCTATCATTAAAACTAAAGGAGCTATGTTTAAAAAAACCAATCAACTTTTTTTTCGAAAAAGTCGGATATCCCACTTCGGAGCATAATATTCTATAAAACCGGTATACTTTATACTTTTACCGGTATAATTTTTGTATGCAATTCTACTTTCTTTTCCTATTAATATCTATTATATTGGTTTATAAGAACTGCAATGTTGTAAGGGGTGGTTTTTAAGAATGGAAAATTTGCAAAAGAATGAAATTGGTAATATTTCAGGCAGTAATATTTTTAATTATTAAATCTGTGAAGCTATTCATTTTTTTGGGATAGATTTTTTTTTAATTAAGCTATAATAAGGGTTGATTTATAAGGGTAATGAAATTAGTACATAGTTTAAGCAACAGCGTTCGAAAATTAAACCACTATTTAAGGGTTGAAATATTTTAAAATTGTATTCTAAAGCATAAAACAATCATCAATCAACTAATCCAAACTAAATTTTACCAAAGATAATACTACTACGGATAAGATGAACCATTCAATGCTATATTTTTGATACCCCTAATGGACTTTGGCTAACGCGAGCCGATGTCCATCGAGAGATTTTCGCGCTATCCTTGAACGAAAGTTATACAGTGTTGCCGGCGATTACTATTGGCGTGATGAAACGCGACTAGAAAATACACATACCGTTTAGCCGCCCCTTTCGCTACTTCGTGTTCCGAACAAGGTACAAGCGACAGACATTGGCAATGTCGCACGGTTTGTTTCGCTGGGGCAGAGGTTACCGACTTAATTTTATTCGCATTTACGGAAGCATTGATATCTCCGAACTGATTCAAAACGCCCCATTTAAATGAACCATCTATTTGTAGTAGTATTATCTTTGATTTTACCCATCTTAAGGTTTAAAATATTATTCTATAAGTTTTGACAATTAGGGGTAGTTTTCAACCTAAAAAAAAAACAAAACAGCGCACATTACCATAGAATAGAAATTAAAGTAGAGGGTTAGAAGCGCCTTATTCCAAATTTTTATACAAATCGATGCAGGACACAAAAATACAAAAATTGCGAGGTTTTGCAATGTTTTAGCTTCATTTCCGGGACAATAATTATTTATCATCAAATCGTTTTAATTTGTCAATTTTTTTTTGTTAATTAAAGGGGTGGTTATTTAAAGGTTGATACAGCCCTACTTCCTTTAAAACCGTGAACAACCACTTGGCAACGCCGCAACCGGCAAGAGATTCAGATCGGTTTCCCTCGAGCGCGATGAGCCGTAATCCGGGTATTGAGGGCGTATTTTTAAATCATTTAAGGCTCAATTAAAGATCCGTAAATAGTATTGATATTTCCAAAAAAATTAAATCAGTATAATAATTGAAAAAATAAAAAATATTTATATAATATTTAAACTCTAAAACAAATTAATTTATGTGCATAGGTCAAAGCATAAGAACATGATGCTGTTGTAAAAGGCAAGGTAATTTAACATTTGTTAGTAATTGTACTTGTTTTAGTTTTGTTTATTTATTTATTAAATATGTCTAGTTTCCTTTTTTTTTTTTTGACTCACCTTTTCCGATTTTTCTGTGGCATTTTTGTTATTTTTTTTTTAACATAATTATTTAAAAGAATGTTTGAAAATATAGAGCACATCATAATGAACATATTTTTGTTCTCGTTCACAAATACTTTTGGAGCATAAATCATTAAAGCCTTCATATTGTCTAGTGCTTAAATTATTAGATCACACAGGATAGCTTTTTGATTTTCCATTTTTAGGAAGTCACCCAAAAATAGGGTCATTAATAATTTTCTCAAAAATCGCGCCATATGGAACAGAACGTCTTTAACAATTTTGTAGGAACCTTTAAACCGCCACTTTTGTAGACAATCAAAGTATTCTTTGTCAACAGGTTTCCCTTACTTTCAACAAGAAAAGAAACACAGATGTTACAATTATTATATTTTTTACAATTTTGTGGGCAGCATAACTGGCTATATAAATTTGTACTGATTGTCAATTCGTCACAAAATGAATTTCGAAATTTAGGTAACTTTAATTATCATCGATTCTAACCTTTATTTTTATAACGAGAAAGTAAATTTTCTAGTTGAAACCATCTGGTTAATTTCATTCTATTGGTAAAACCCATTTTAGGTCATTAAAAGAGAGTTTATTTTATTTAAAAAAAACATTTTATTTGCATATCTAAAATACTAAAATCTGATTCCCAATATTTAGCGGTTAAAACTGAAGGAAACTCTAGCGTAAAAAAAAAAACTTTAGAGTCTTTCACAATTTTAATATTCCAAGATTCATTTAAAGTTATCTTTTTTTTTAAAATTTTGAAATCAAATCGTCAAAGTTTATAATTAGGTCAAATTTTCAAAATCTTTTTTTTTAATTGGTCACTTGATCCTGCATTATTTTTGGTTCTTTCAGCAGGACTTTTTCGGGAAACAGGGACTGTTTTTGAGAAGAATGGGTAAATTTGGAAAAATATTTAGGCATTTGCATTTAACCTTTAGCTGGGTTTTGGAGGTACCTTTTGCATTGACCCATCTGGCAAGCGATAATCATCCTTCTAATAATGTCACTTTCTAAAAAAAATGCTTAGGCCCACAGAATATTTTGATGACCATGCCCGTTTAGGAATATTCTAAGCCAATGGGCTTTGGGTTTTCGTCCTTTGGAAAGGTGAAAACAGATACAGTTGGTTTCCTGCAAAAGGGGAAGTTTTATAATTGGTTTACCCGGGCCACAACAAGGACTTTTGGTAAATTAATTAAATTAGAAAAACCAAAAGATTCCAGGAAAAATAATAAAATAACAGAACTAAATAGTATCTAATAAGGAGGCACCACCACCAATGCAACGCAAAACAAAATAAAACAAAAGACAAAATTTAAAATGTATACCTAGCTCACGGAATTTCCAAGTTTAAAATTTGTTATTGTTTTTAAAAAAAAAAAAAATAATTCCTTAAAAATTAAAGCCAAACACGAATCATTAAAACACACTTTCAATTTTAATTATTTTTTTAAAAGCACCACCACAAAATGTCAAGTTCATTTCGCCATTTTATTTAATACTTTAAACACCGCACTTTTTTACCCGCAGATATTCTTGTTTTTACGCAATGCCCGAAAAAAAATGTCCCGGTTATCACAAATTTCAAAATAAGACCTTTTACAGGTTTAGCTTTATCTTAAAATTTTTTCAAAAAAAGTTGATTTATTCAAATAACAAAACAGAACAACAGGTTTCAAGTAAATCATATGACTAAACAACAAAAGCGTGTCGCTTATCTGAAGGCATAGTTCCAGATTTTGTTCACCGGTTTTTTAAAAGGGAAATAGGGCTTGGTTGAGTTATTATTACATATTTATTAAAGTAAACTGTTAAAATATTTTTTTTACATAAAAGCGTTATTAAATAATTTTAAAAAAACAATTTTTTTATTTCGTTATTAAGGGTGATTTTAGGGTTAAAACGTTAAAATATAATGTTAGATATAAATACAATATAAAAATAGATTCATTCTACAATTTAGCTTGATTTTTTTTTTTACATAAGTTCATTTCCATGGTTTTTTAATTTTTTAAAAATACGGGGTGATTTTTACCCCTAAAAATAAAAAGCACACCCTTAAGCATATATAAACTTTGATCTAGAGGGTAAAAGAACCAATTAAATTTTCATAAAATGAAACGACAAAAAATTGGATCAAACAGCTTTTTCCCCCATCCATTGTACTATCTATCTGACCTTAACTATTGCCTTTGGCCATGCGCACTCTAATATATATGTTAATAAATTTCAATAAATAAAATTTACAAGTTTTGTTACAAGGTTAAATTGGTTAATTTTTGTTCCCGGTTGGTTTTTGAAAAAAAACTTTTTGAGGACAGTCCTAAAAAAATTTTAAAGGGGTCTTTGGGATCATAAGTTTCAAAAATATTTTTTTTGAATATGAAAGTTTACGTAAACTTTTATAAATTTTGATATAAACTATAGCTGTCTCACAGATTAGTGTTAAATTATGATTTTAAGGGTAATAAAACATTCACTTACCACTACTAGTAGAAGCCATGACTGATGGATTAAGGAAAAAAAATTGAACCCACTACTTGTTACGATTGATGTAAAATTGCAATATCCAAGAGGGGGGGGTTATAGCTCATATTTGAACAAACTCCACTCTCCGTATACAAGTTTGATCGCCTTTCTCTCACTTTCTCTGTTCTGGGTAGCTCTATATCTGTTGTTTACACGTATTTTGATTCCAATATTCAAACTGCCATTTTTTGACTTTTGATCCGTTTTATTAGGATTCTGAAACTCCGCTGTGCACCACTTGCATATATTGTCAATTATACTATCAATAGTAACTCATATTTTCTTTCGTTATTTACACCTATGGGAATTTCCGTTCAAACACTTTGTTTAATTGTATGTTAAAAAACCTTACTAACAAGGGGGAGCTAAAGAGAAAAGTTCGAGGCTTTTTCAGATAGACGGTAAATGAATGCACGAGAGTAAAATTTTGTGCTGCTCTATTGGAAGCTGCTGGAAAAGTTTTTTGTGACTAATTCTTCGCAGCCCAAGTCACAAAAATACCTACAAAAGAGGCATGGATCCTTTACACCTCGTCGGTGGACAAAATAATGATATTTTTTGTAAGAGTGGGGTCCTTAAGAAGGAAGCATGGATAATAAATGCTAAGAATAGTCGAAGATGCCATTCCCGGATATGGAAACAATTCCCCAAGGATGGACTGATTTAGGATATATGCAGAATATTCAAATTAAAAGGGAAGAAGCAGCTAAAAAAGTTACCATCTATAATAACAGATATTTAAAAGTGGTCCCGAACACAAAGTTTAGGTAAAAGACCATACATTTTTTATGAATCTTTAATAACAAAAATTACCTGTCTTGGATATTTTTCCCTTTTTTAAAAAAGCGTTTAAATTTGGGAGTTAAAAAACTTTTTTATTACCTTGCAAACAACTAAGAAAAAAAGTTATATGTATATATGACAAGAAAAGTTTTCTTTCTTCTTTGGGGATAGGTTACTTACAGGTGTATCTGGGAAGGCTCTTTTGTCACAAGAAAAATTAAAAAAAAAACGAGGCTATAGATGTATGGGTAAGTGTTTAAAGCATTTATAAGTTTCGTCTTTAAGACAAAAAAATCTCTTGCCAAGTCTGCAATTTATGATGCTATAGTTACTTGAAGTAGTAGTGAAGTAACAAACCGCAGGCGTGTCATATGGAGAGAATCAGTCTCCTCAGGAATGTCCTGACCTGTGACAGACTGGGAATGCCCTCAGACATAATGCCTACAGCAACCAATTACAACCGGCCCTACAGTGTAGTCTACCCACAAAGGGGGACTGAAGTCGAAAAACGACCGACCTGCTCCGGGCTGACATCTGTTGGTAACCGATGGCTCCAAACCAAAGATGGTGTTGGAGCTAAATATGGACAGAGGGGCCCAGGGCAGAGTTTTTTTTAGCCGGGCACTCTTCAACCATATTTCAAGAGGAGGTATTTGCTATTGAGTGTGTGCGATTTGCTGGTTGATCGGCACTGCAAACCCGGGTAGTCAAGCAACTCAATTTGAATCCAGCCGGGAACCCCAAAACCGTCTGGAATTGCAGGGATGCGCTGCCAAACTGGGTTAAAAAAGGTTACACTTCTGTGGATACCTGGACACACCGGCCTAGGGTAATGAATCCGGGAGACCTCCTTGCCAAAGGGGCGGAGACAAAATTCACAGGGCCGGAACCGGCATTCGGTATATCTTATGGAACGGCCAAGCAGTTTATCAGCTTGGACACAAAGAGAAAATTTTGATATCAATGGGCTTCCAGGTCTCGACACTCAAGGCCTTCATAAACCCACTCAAACCAACAATGTAATGTCAAACTACTGAAGCAATCAAGGGTACACCTTAAAACTCTAGTGGGACTGTACACGGGACACTGCAGATTAAAACACCACATGCACAAGTTTGGCCTAGCGGAAGACGCCGAATGCCGCATGTGCATGGAGGGGGATGAATCGGCAGAATACATACTGTGCTCGTGCCCAGCAATGGCACGACTATGATTCGCAATCCTCGGCAATGACACCTTGTTGCTGGGGGAGGTGAAAGATCTCTCTCCCAACAGGATCATCAGATTTATTAGGAGTCAGGACCTGGTGGGAGAAATATAAAAAGGTATGAACCACAATAGACCGATCGGTCGCGGTGGAAGGGTATTATACCCACTTACTTTAAACCTACCTACCTACCTAGTTACTTGAAGGTTATTGTTTTATTTAATTTTAAATTAAAAAAATCCACTTTTTAACAAAATTATTTATTGCTAATGTAATATTTATTATCTTATAATCTGATTTTTTTATTATTATATGATTATTTATATTTAACTTTTCACTAAATATTTGATTTTAAAGTTCTGCCACTGGCTTAGCAGCCGGCCACACCATCACACAGTATTGTTTATGTAGTTGTGCACCGCATCTGGACAGGAATTGATCCGGATCTTCTTTTCTCCGTTCGGCCGAAAACACAAAAACTTGTCTTCTGATAACGGCTCCTCTCTGTTGGGAAAAACTGGTCGCCCAGTCCGCACTGTACTTTAAAATTGATATAACTTTAGGAAGATCTCATGAAGTCCAATAAGCGCATTTTATTTTTTGTTTATAAAATATAGTCCTAAGAAAGTAACAAACTACTAAACGATAACGAGAGCAAAAGAAATACCGTTGTCTTAAGTTTGGAGAAAATTAGGAATTTAACATCACTAAGAAAACAAACACTAAGAAGTCGTATTTCTTTAAATTAAAAAATAAATAGTAACTCTAACTAAAGCATTTTATACCCCAGTTTGGGCCATAGGAAATCCCATGTAAATTTTGATACATTGATTTCTATTAATTTACAACAAAATTGTATTAGACTATTTTGAAGACGTTGATAAGATTAGCTCACATACTAAATTTCGTTTTTTTCTGATAAGGCAATTAAAAGTTATTTAAGAAAAACTATTTGTAAAATCGTTGCATACCTGCTACATACCTTAATGAATCAACCAGTAATAAATGAAATGTCTTGTCAACGTTTTAATTCACGTTTTACTTTGTATTAGTTATTTCAACATGTTTTACAGTATTGAAGAGAAAATAATGGTTGTTATCATTTAATAAATACAAGTAATTACATTGAACTGCATGAGATTTTTACATAATTGAACAATTTTATAGGAAGGTGAAAAACACACTTAAAACTGTCTAAAAACACGTTTTAACACAATACATTGAAACTAAAAGCTAATGTTTTTTAATTAGATTTTTAAACAGACCTCCGTTCACTGCTAAGCAATATCCTAAACGGTTATAAAATTCAGTTCTTACATTGTGAAGTTGAAATGCCGATAGTCGATCGCACGCCGCTGAAATTAAAACTTTTAATTCTTCTAAATTTTGATAACTCAAATTTGTATAAATAACATTTTTGATATGACCCCAAAGAAAGAAGTCGTTTGGCGAAAGATCAGGAGACCTAGCTGGCCAATTTATGGTGTAATTTGGTCCTATAGTAAGTCCATTGAAAACATTTTAAACATATTCCCTTACTTCTCGTGAATTGTGTGCAGGACAACCATCCATTTGAAACCAAATGTCTTGATTGTCAGGTGCAACTTTTTCCAATGCCGGCCCGACTTGATTTTGTAATAGTTCTAAACAAGTTTCTGTTCCCAAATTGTGATTCAAGAAAAAAGGTCCAATAATCCGATGTCTAAATATACCCGCCCAAACGTTTACCTTTTGAGGTATTGAGTCCTTGTAGATACAAATCTGTGTTCATTTTCTTTGCTCCAGTATCTGATGTTTTGAACGTTTGGTTCATTGTTTAATGTGAAGGTGCATTCGTCACTAAAACAAATATTGCGTAAGAAGTCTCTATCGTTATTCGCCATTTCCATAACTTCAAAACAAAAATCTGCTCTTCGGATCGCCTTCCCTTAATTCCTGATGCCTTTGATATTTGTACAGACAATATTTATATTTCTTTCATTTGCGTAGTACTGTGCTGTGATCCTTTCCTACAACTTTGCCAGAAAGCCTATTGCTAATTCCTTTATTTTCTTCTACATGAAGTAAAACATCTACATCGGCATTATTTTCTTGAGCTCTTCCATCAAGTACATTATTATTTCGCTCTAAGTAGTTGCATTTATTAATAACAGTACCTTTTGTGTCAAACTTATTAACGATATTTTGAACTGTTGTCTTACTTGGAATGTGTCTGTCAGGAAAAAACGTAGAGAACATGTCTGATACTCTTCGATAACTATTTTCCATGTAATACCATTTAGTCATTGTTATTTTTCTTCAATACTGTAAAACATTTTGAAATAACTAATACAAAGTAAAACGTCAATTAAAAAGTTGACAAGGCATTTTATTTATTACTGGTGGATTTATTAAGGTATGTAGCAGGTATGCAACGATTTTACAAATTGTTTTTCTTAAATAACTTTTAATTGCCTCATCATAAAAAAAAAGAAATTTAGAATGTGAGCTAATCTTATCAACGTCTTCAAAATGGTCTAATACAATTTTGTTGTAAATTAAATAGGGGAGCCAATATTTCAATTTATCAAAATTAAGATGGGATTTCCTATGGCCAGTCTGGCGATGCACCACCCGGTATACCTAAGCTACACAGAAAAATAAATACTTATTTATGAACAATATATTTAATTAATTATATTATAGGCTTACACGCATAGGAGACAATAGCTAATAAATGATTAGGTGTTTACCCAAATTAGAGGATTAATAACAGAAATGAGGTCATTGATGAATTAAAGTGGTCTATATCCTATTGGCGTATCTTACTCCACCTTAGCTCTAACTTAAGTCTACGTGCTGCCACAGTCTAAGAGCTGTTCGATCGGAAATGGTAGGTGCTTAATTTATAAAGTCTGCGATTGGTCTAGTCACATGTGATCTGTGTGTAATGTATATCTTACGACACCTTACCAACTTAAGTCTAGGTGCTTCCACAGTCTAAGAAGAATGCTGATACTGTTCGATCGAAAGTTGTAGACGGTTAATTTATGTCTACGATTACTCTGGTCACATTTGATCTAAGATGACTTGTTGTCGTGTTAAAAAATGAGGTGCACGATCGTCTAAAAATATGGAAGAGCATGTCGTTCTACTACTTCCTAAATGTACCGAATTGTCGTCATGTTACCTCTAATAAAACTTAGAGGTGTCCTTCTATAATATCGGTAGCTCCCCAAACCATTAGACTAATTACACTCAAGGTGTGATAAACATGTCTCTTCATATTAAACTACAAATTACCTCTTGTTACTAATGCTCGATCATCATACTTACCAAAACAAAAGTGGGATTTATTACTAAAAATCACTTGATTCTATTCCTGATCCCTGTCTCTGCCCACTCCATTTGGTTGCGTTGATGCTTAGGAGTCAATAGCACCGTTAGAAAAAAATTATTGAAATTATCTTTGTCTATTCTAAAATGTTTTTGGGAACATCGTTTCCACTTTCAAAGGTTGTTATTTCTTCAAAATGTTTACCTCTCAAGATTTTTAATCAGGTGGGGGAAGAGTGGCACTTTGCTTTCTTAAATGTAAATTTTTGTTATATGTTTAGAAATTTTATGGCAATAATATGTTAAAATATAGTCTACGTGATAAACGGCCAGCGCTTTAGCATAAATTGACAACATAAGTTAAAATTGTTTTAATGAGATGTATGTAAACCAATTAGCTGAAGATTTATGAGAATACGCTATAATTTAGCATGATAAAATATTTAAATTTTAATTGTATTATATAATTTATGTACACTATGTTTATAATAACTTTTACTGTTTCTGGGTAAGAAAAAAACAATAAGAATTAAAAAAGTATCATTTGGTCTGTCTTTCTATGATGCTTTAACTTAAAAACGGCTTCTGTTTATCTTTAGAACAGTCGACGAAGGCTTGTTAAAGCCTAAGTATCAGGTACCGTGAGTGCTGAGTTATTAGATACTTAAAACCTTTTTAAAAATATATATATATATATATATATATATATATATATATATATATATATATATATATATATATATTATATATATATATATATATATATATATATATATATATATATATATATATATATATATATATATATCTATTTTATTAATTATTTGTTTACATGTTTGGTAGACACTAACTAAAAATTTATTAGGAGTTCAACTATGTTAAATGATCAGTAACAGAATTAGATTTATTAATGTGTTGAAGACCCTTGATTTCTTATACACTCATAGATATGTCGGAGTCTGATCTAATTTGATTATGTGGTCTATATCCTCTCGGGGTGTTTCATTTTACTCTATTTGTAACTTATGCGTAATTGCTGTCAGAATCTGAGGAGTGTGATTCAAGTTCAACAATTTGCGGCCTAATAGGTCTCCTATATGTTCGATTGGAGAGTGATTAGGCGATCTTGGGGTCTATGGTAATCGGGCAATGTGGTGTTATTCCATGAAAATTGTTATCTTAAAAAATTGGGATTGTAATTTTCTCCAAGTATAAAAGGACATGTAGTTTAACATCATTATGAATCTACCAAAGGGCTGCTTTGCTACCTTAAATAACGACTAGACGTGTCCTGCTAAAATATCCGATGGCGCCTCATACCATTAGATCTACGGTGTGATGAATATGTCTCAACCCACCAACCTGTGAATTGCGTATTTTACCACGTTGATTTTAATTTTTCGACAATCTACACCATTGCAGTAGGTTGCGTCAATTCTCAAAAGTCAAATGTATCACCCAAAGAAACTAGTAAGAAAAAAGCCCAAATCTTTTTATTCGGCAATATATTATATGCATCCCGACTAGCTCTACGCGTTCTTGGAACACTGAATTGCAAACGCCCAAGTCGAAGTAAAGCGATCTCTATGAGCTAAAACTCTTCAACGATATACGGTACTCCTAGCTCTGTATACTTGGCCTTTTAAAATCAATGCTTGATAAGTTTTCAAAATGGAACGTAAAGATTGGCTTGTTTTTCTCCCAATTTTTTCAATTGACACACCTGCCTTGCGTAAGCCTAAAATTCGCCTGCTCTAGCCAAGTTACTAAGATAAGACCAAATGTCAGCATCTTAGACTTTTTTGGTCAAAATAAATTATTTTAAAAGAAACTCTTTTAATAACTATTTACATTGTAATTTTAACTTACTAATAAAGATAATAACTTGTTAACATTGCTAACCATAAATGTAAGCAAAAATTCATGAAATTCTAATTAAACAAGTTTGATAGCACTCTTAAAAGACTTACAAGATAAACCTTAGATACGTAGATAGTAATATTTCTTTCTTTCGAATTGGTAATTATTCCTTACTTAACAAAAAAAAAATATGCTTGCAAAATATGGAAATAAGATTACAAATACTAGGTGCCTAAATTGTATGACTGTCAAGTGGCTCTACCAAAAAATAAGATATTTTTCTACCGACCTAAAAACTTAATGTGTATTTTACTCTTTATAAACAGGGTGATCAGCCTAAAAGAATAACATTTATTTTTTGGCTTATAGCTTTTAAAATACTTAAGCGATGAAGTTGAAATTTGCTCAAAGAATGGTTTTGTTATCTTTTCACTTAAGTAGCTGCCTCTATTCGATATGGATAGAACGAGATACAGGGTTATTTATTTTAAAGTAAACAGGGCTTTATTTTTGAACTTCCCTGTACTTTTTTAAGAAGAATTTTTTCCGTAGAATTCAATAATCTAATCGGAAAAACATTTGAAACAGAAACAAAAGAGTTACAGCACGAGTGACGTATTTTCTAAATGGAATACCCCGTATATTTTTATATTAATAGATAGAGATTTTCAAAAGGAATTCGGTGATATAGGGTTGCTGGGTTTATTTCCTGCGGTTCTGCTGCAATTGTCTAAAAACTGCATGATACTATTAAGATAGTTTCACCTGAAAAAACCTGACTGCCACAGGTCACAGGTGCTTATTTGTCAAAGTCAAGAATTTTAAAAATACGTTTATTACTTTTTGGAGTAGTTTTTTAATAAGGTTTTCATTAGAAGAATGGCTTTAAATTATAAATCTCTATTATAAATGTGGAGAAAACGCCAGGGAAACACATCGAAGATATGTTGCAAATTTCCACCGAAATATATCAGTAAAAACGATTTTAAAATTGAAGGTCTTATTCGAAGAAACAAAATCGTTACATATTAAAAAAAGGACTACAATGAGAAAAAGAAACCGGGATCGAGCAATTCTAAATTATTTTACTTTGTATCCCATGAAGTCAATTACTGACGCAGTTAGAGATTTGAGGTATGGCCCTGCAAGAAAAAGAGTAACCTATGCGTCGACGCTTCAGAGAACACTGAAATATTTTAAGTATCTTCCATATCACGTTCTTCCAGTGCAGCATTTAACACGTGAACATAAGGAACTTCGCTTTCAATTTGTTTCCGAAATTTTAATCCATGAGCAAGATAACGATCCTACCCTGCTTCAAAGGATTCTTTGGACGAATTTAGCTACGTTCGTTACATCGGGAATGTTTAACCGACGCAATACGCACAGCTGGGCAAGACAAAATCCCAGGAAATTTCAAGAGATTAAATATCAAGGGAGGTCTTCTCTTCATGTCTGGTGTGGTGTGCTTAACAATAGAATTGTCGGTCTAATATTCTATGAGGGATCCTTAACTGGAGAAAAATATCTTAATGTTCTTGAAAACGATATTGAGGACATTTTAGAAAAATTGCCACTCGAAACGTATGGCAAGATAATTTGGCAACAAGACGAAGCGCCGCCCCATGCTGTTCGTCAAGTTGTGAGGTATCTCAATCGCCGATACAATCAGTGGATTGGACGTTATGGCACTATTAGATGGCCACCTAATAATCTAGATATTACAATTTTGGGCACTTTTCTATGGGGTAACTTGAAGAATGTCGTTTACCAAAATGGGAAAACAAACACGGAAGAAATGAGAGAAAAAATTGTAAATGAAATTAATCGTCTTAACCAAGAACCTCAAGTAATATCGGCGAGCTTGGAAAGGAGGGGTTACAGATGTTTCGAAAATAATGGGGATCATATAGAAAATTTGAATTATTAGTAATATTATAATTGGCATTGTTATAAGTGTTTTTATTACCATCATATTTTACCTAATTTTGCTGGAAATAGATATATCATATCATTTTTAGCATACAATATAATTTGCAGCCGTTCTTCTGATGCAAACCTTATTATAAAACTACTCCAAAAAGTAATAAACATATTTTTAAAATTCTTGACTTTGACAAATAAGCACCTGTGACCTGTGGCAGTCAGGTTTTTTCAGGTGAAACTATCCTTATAGTATCATGCAGTTTTTAGACAATTGCAGCAAAACCGCAGGAAATAAACCCAGCAACCCCTATATCACCAAATTGCTCGTGAAAATCTCTATCTATTGATATAAAAATATACGGGGTATTCCATTGAAAAAAAAAATACGTCACTCGTGCAGTAACTCTTTCGTTTTTGTTTCAAATGTTTTTCTGATTTGATTATTGAATTCTACGGAAAAAATACACGAAATAACTAAATTCGTTTTTTAAAAACGTACAGGGAAGTTCAAAAATAAAGCACTGTTTACTTTAAAATGAATAACCCTGTACTTAATTCTAGTTTATTAAGAAATAGAAAAAAAGTTTTCCTTAAAATAAATAGAAGCGTTTGCAAAAAAGTTTTGCAGGTTTGCTAAACCCTTTTAGAGCTCCGGTAATAAAAATTTAGAGACGTTTTTTTTTTCATCACATAATAGGTAACGAGGTGCTTAAGAATTAATGGCTAACAAATTTCACGTAACTGCCTTTACCAAAGATGTATAAGAATATATATGCTTTTATTTTGATTGAAACTGCTTAAAAAGTAGGTCCTTTTTAATTGGCATAACATGCATAACTGCCAACACTGGTGTGACACTGCCACCAGCGCAGCGCACTGGCCACAAAACTTCTTCAAGTCGAAGGGTTTTAAGAAAAATATGTTTTTTTTTTCTATAACTAAGTAAAAACAAAAGTTTTTGTCTTACGAAGGAATAAACCTGTGGTCAAGGACAAATCTTTTTCCTAAATATTATTATCTACTTTTTAGAAATGCTTAAACAAGAAGTTGTCACAAAATAAAAAAAATTAAAAAAATTTAAGAAATGGATGACGTTAAACATATTTTTTTTTAATTGCTCTAACGTTTTGTAGTATTTAGTTTTAAGAATGGTAATTAAGCTTAGGTGTTATATATTTTTCAAAAAGTATATTCTTATCTTATATTAAAAAACCTTATTTAATATTAATTTTATTATTTCCCTTTTAAAAGCAAATTCTAATTTTTAAACAGCCAGTTTCAAAACGGAAACCATGTTATATTTGACTTTTTACCGTCAGATGGCTTTGCTTATCGTCAGTTGTAGCATGTTCTTTTTGTAGCTAAACACAAATCTTTATCTGTCTCTATTGATCTTACCTATATCATAATGGCTAATCTGTGGTGTCGGTGGGCGAAAGAATGACCTATCAATAAAAATCGGGATCTGCATTTTAAGACGTTCATGGAGTTTTGAAATTTTTTGTCATAATATTAGATCAGTAAATATACCTGTATGCAAATAACATTAAAATTTTATTCAAATGTTTCTTATTTTCTTAATCTTTGATATAAATTTACCAAAATGTTTTATTAATTAAAAGATATTTCCGGTTTAAACAATTAACAAAGTAAACAAATAACTTCTTAATTTTAAATTTAATGATATAATATGATAGATTTTTAGTAAAATTAAATTAAATTGTCTTGTTGTTTATTGCAGAAATATGCAAGTTTAGCACATAATTATGTGTTTTAACATGACCGTTTTAGATAAAATGCTATAAACACTTAAAATTCCTAAAGCTCTCATGAGATATAAGTTATTACCTTTATAAGTGAGTTAAAATTATTATGTATTTTGTTAACATTTTAATTACATCTCATTACTTATATACTATCTTTATAGATTAATTTTACAGTTGCTTTAACTAAATAAATAATTAAAGAAAACAAGGGTTTTTTAAATTTTTTTTATCTTTATTAAAATAAATGTAGACCCAAAAATCATAGAAAAAAAAACTTAAAAAACACGCTTTATAGCATAAAAGTAGAAAATATTTTTTAACTATAAAGAGTTGGTGTTACCGTGAAATAGGGGTGAGAATGATCAATTTTAACTTTATTTTTTTTATATTTTAAATATTTTCCTTTTTTCGACTTTAAACACTTTAAGTATTGTGTTAAAGTGCAAAAAGTAATAATTTAACACTATATAGTTTTATTATAATGGTATCATTTGTTTTTTATGAAAATGGGCGGCCATTACGCAGTCTAGTCTAAGCCTTCTATCAAATAAATAAAAAATATCGTTTTTAGAGCTTAAGCAATCTGAAAACCTAGACTTGTGATACATCAATGAAAAGCTTTTGAAGAGCTCTTTTCAAAAATGTAAAATTCCAATATGGCGTCTCTATGAAAATCCAAAGTTTGGGTAAATATCTCAGAAACAAATAAAGTTAGAAAATATTTTTACTTAAATTAAATTCTTCTTAAAAAAGTGTTCTAATAATGTAGTAATCTTAAAACCGTAAAATTGGTAGTTTGCGAGCTACAGGCAAAAGTTAAAAATGCACCATTTTGGTTTTTCTTAATTATCTCAAAAACCATAAAAGATAAGTAAAATCTGAAAGCAGATTTTGTTTTGCAATTAAATTGTCTAAAACTTTCCTTTTAACCAACACTGTAGCTCTAATGGTTCCCGAGTTACCAATACATGTAGGCCCAATTTGGGACACACTGTATAATAATATATATTAAAATTAATTAGTAGGAAGATCGGATTCCTATTTTGCCCAATAAAATTCAAAAATGTTTATAAAATTGCAATTTCTGGTTTTTAATTCAGTAAGAAAAATACTTGGGGAATTAAAATTTCAAATATGGGGGTTTTTACCATAATTTTGAGAAAATTAAACATTTATGAAATTTTATTGTCAATATATGCAAAATAACGTAACTCTATACATGATAATGGAAAAGGGTTTTTTCCCCAAATTTTTTTGGTTAAATATAACGTGGTGGAAGGAAAAATTTATTAGTGACCTTTTAAAAAAGTATAATTTTATTATCCCCGGTTATCGACAATTTTGTCTGTTTAACTACCATTAAAAAATTTTCCAGGAAAATAATATTTCTTACGAAGTTATTTTTTAAATTGACCTGTTTTGCAATTTTAAAAAACTCATTTCGCCTATCGAAATGTCTTAAAAACTCTTAGGGAATAACTTTATCTGGGTGATATTTGTGTTTTTTAACTATTCGGTGAACTACAGATTTCACCATGTGAAAATTTGGGCCCCCAAACTACGAAGAGGAGTGCATGGATTTTTTCCAAAGAAAGCAAAACATAAGTTGTTCATTTTCATCTCGAGCGGGACGACCGATTTCGGGGCTCTAACATGAGGAATTTCTAAATAAGCCTCTATTCCTCACCATCTTTTGACATATCGGAGGACGATCAGGATGGCTTTCTTGGGGAATAATTGAGCATTCTTTAAGTACGTGTTCATCCCAAACCCAACCCCGGGGGGAGAATTTCTTTTTTTTCTGTTCCGTTAACTTAACCGTGCTCGTACACTTGACAATATCTGTTTGGCGTACAAAACTGTTATACAGTTTCTATGAAAATAAGGTCACCAGCCAACATTAAAAAAAAAGAATGAATGGGAAATTTTGTCTTTATAAAATTTTAAAAAAAGGGGCCTTCAATAATAATTTCGGCCGTTTTTTTAAAAGAATTTAGGGGGTAAAAATGCATGAAACGTAGAATTCCACGCGAAATTTAAAAAAAAAATAAAAAAAAGGGTTTTTTTTGAAAAAAAAAAAATTGATGGCCGAAAATTTTTTTTTAAGCAACCCTGTTATACAAACTTCACGTACAAAAATGCCAACTTGAAATAAAAATCGACGGGTCCGGGGGGTTTTTAAAAAAACCTCGCTTAATTTTAAATGAATT